>WEIT01002429.1:0-19049 GCA_013389985.1 Dryoscopus gambensis | reverse complement strand
GACATCTCACTCAGAAAATAACTTATAGGTGCAGTGATCTCAAAATTAGTGTGCTGATGTTACTTCCCAGCATCATGCTGCTAATTCATTACATGTCTTCCCCTCTACCTCTACTGGTGCTTAGATGATAAACTAAAGGTGTTTAAATTATAATTGTGGCCGATTAGGGAGGAATAAGACGAAGAAGAAGTAAGAAAGGAGAACATGAATGAGATGGTGCAACACTACTTTGATGATGAAAATGCTTTGTCAGTTAGGTCTGTGTAATATCTGATTCTCTACCATCTTCAGGCCATGCATACTCTGCTCTTCACAGAATTACATATTTGCTCATTTTATACCATTCCCTGTGCTTTTGCTCCCACAATTACCATTGTCTGTGGTGGCGGAAACACTCTAGCAGCTTGACAGTCTCTAACTTCCAGTTTTCTCCTATCTTAGAGGAAATTCTAGATGTATTGTGGAAAAGAAAGTATTCAATAAAAGCAAGCATTAACTGATTTCCTATAGACATTGTTAATTCCCTAGACTTATTTTCATAATAAGGGCTATGCAGAGAATTTTTTTCTGTCAGTTGCTTTTTTCTGTATTAGTTTGCAGGTAAACTTTTTCTTTATCTTCTACAGGACCTCTAAGAATCAAATCTTTTGTACATTTTATTTAAACACTGTAAAAATATTCCATTTGCAATTTAAATTGATTACATCTCAAAGCAGAGAATAAAAGCAAATAATGATGGCAGGAAGACCTGTTTACAAAAACACTGCAAATGTGGCGATGCATTATTCAAGGACAAACATTTCCTTCATGCAGTGCAAGGACCTGATAAGTTCCTGGATACTGTCAAATTGCGGCAATAACAGCGATGCAGCTGTAGTACAATTTAATCCCTTTTTGCTTCCCTTGCTTTGGTCTCCCTAATATCTTTTTTTATTCATTTATGTAGAATTGAAATCTCTTGTGGACTTAGCATAACACCCCCTCCCCATTTTCAGACTAACTTGCCAACAGTTTCTAGGCATTTAAGTGAATCTTGTATAGGAAATGCAGTGAGACTCATCCGGGCAAGGCCGGATAGGAAGGCTTTTGATTCTTCTAGACTCTTCCACTCTAGACAAGAGTGAATACAAAAATAATGTTTCAGAAGCATGACAAGGATGTTTGGAAGCAGGTGTTACAGTAAAGGGTTGTTATTGTCTGGTTCTGGTAGAAGGGTGAAAGGTATGACCATGGAATCATCATTTCCACCAGGACAGAGGCAAACCCAGCTCCATTAGCCTCCAAGGCACAGTAACATGGCTGCCATGATCACCTGTGGCTGTTGGCTTTTCTCTTATCAAACTGAGTGTTACTGTGAACATGATGTCTCACACCGTTTCAGGCAATGCTTCAGCATTCACCCTTTTCCTATAAAACTCTGAGTAATCTGCTTTTATGTAGAGAATTGAATGGAGATGGACCAACAGTTTCCCACATACTTACTGAAAGCTTCTCCTCTGGGGTTTATAGGGTCTGTAGAAAATGAACACAAAATTCCACTTAGTTATCATTCTGCTTCATATGACCAATATCCTCTAGGACTTGCTTTAGCCAGATATTTTGATAATTCCTTTTTCAAAGACAACCTAGAAATGGGGTGTACCTACACTCAAGGTATATGAATACAAATTACAGATGCCAAAGCACTGTATTTTCTAAACTGCAAGGTGTATGTATTATTTATTTGTTATTTTGTGCTTACTTCAATTGTTTTAAGAATAAGTATTACTAACTTTACACTACAGAATATAAACTCTGTCTGAGTTTTATGTGCATATATTTTTGCTTCTGTTCTTTTCAAAACAAACATTTATGGTAAGCCAGTTTCATATTATTACATCCTCTCAAGGGACTTAAGTAAAAATGTCTGTGAAACATTGCACTAAATCACCAGTCAATGAGGCCACTCACAGTACATAAACCAAACTGTGTTCATAAGTCTTTTCTGGGTCAGGGTGAAGAATGTATTCACTTGCCAGTACTGCCTTAAAGACAACTTAGCAAACAAAAGATTCAAGCACAACAAGAAAAGCATCATTCTTATGAAGACACTTGACATTCCCTGAAGCATCCACACCCAAAAGAATCAGTCCACACCTGTAAAGCAGACTAAACTGAAAGCGGTTGAAATATGTTCAAGTAAGAGAAGTTCAAATATTTGCAAATATTAAGCAATTGTTCTATGTACTTATAATTCATCTGATTGCATTAAACTTGAATACACAAAGGTCTCTCAGTATCACTGAGAAAACTGAAAACTTGATAAGCTCTGAAACTTGCTATGTTCACTGAAAATGTGTACCTGTACATTCAATAGGTCTGTACATTCAATAATAATTCTAAAGATGTTGTTATCTTTTCATACTTCAGGTTCCTTGGGCTTCATACACAGGGTAATTAACCCCCAGTCGAGAGTAACCTCTGCTGTTCATTCAGTATATGAATCCTCTCAGTGCAGCTAACATACCAAGTTATGTTTGTGTTAAGAGAGTTTGTATATTGTTACAAAATATAATTGTCTTTGGACAGGTATTTGTACCACAGATTATACCAAATGGGAAAAATAATTTGTGTCGTTGTTGCCAAGTTACACACTGAAGTAGTAAAGATATATAAAAAATTGATTTGTAATGGAAATGCTGATTGTAAAGAAAGACACTTAAATGGCTGCTTCTCTCTGTCATTTGAAAAGTAACTATGTCTGTAAAACTCAATCTGTTTTGATAGAGCATTCCGTACATTCAACTTAACAACTGAAATTTGTTATACTCTGTATTTGTTTTAACCATGGAGCTTAAGCTATATGTTCTTGCAATGCTTAGAATGCTTGTTTTTGATTGCCCTTAATATTTCTGATTGTGGTAGTGGGAGATAGATGAAAGAACAGGAAATCAGGATCTTTTGAGTTTTCCATTCTCCAGCTTACTAAAGCGGCTTCTCGGAAAAGTATTACTTATACACCTGTAACTTAAGAGAACAGTTTAGCAGATACGTAAGTGATGACAAGTCTTGGAAAGGGTCTGTAAACTGCTTTGAAAGGCTTGCATGTTGGCTACAGTATTTTAAATTCAAAATACTTGTACCAAGTATTGGGAAACATTGTATTGTATTTTGTATACTTTGTGACATTTAAAGAATTGCTTCTATTTCTGCTCTGGAAATGCCATGTGAAATCCACTGGATTGCATACAGGTGATACTTTTATATTTCACAGATCACAGATCACAGAATCACCAGGTTGGAAGAGACCTCTAAGATCATCGAGTCCAACCCATGCCCTGACATCTCAACTAAACAATGGCTCCAAGAGCCACATCCAATCTTTTTTTAAACACATCCAGGGATGGTGACTCCACCACTTCCCTGGGCAGACAATTCCAGTACTTCACCACTCTTTCCGTGAAAAATTTCTTCCTAATATCCAACCAATATTTCCCTTGGTGCAGCTTAATACTCTGTGCTCCCCTGTGTAGGGAGTTGTTCGATGGTTTCTTTTGTATTCACATTGTGTTTACACTTGATTCTTTCCCTCCACCTGCCTCCCAATTAACTGTGACCACAAGGACTTATGTTTATAGAAAAGTGGAGAGGAAAAGTTTATCTAGTGTGGCAGAATTAGTATATAGTTTTGTTCTAGGTTCGTCTTTAAAATTCTGCTCTTATGGCTATCTATGCCCAGCAGCTGTGCCCATTGAGCGAGGTCTTCATTCCCACATCTGCCTCTCTGGGAAATGTTGACAAACATATGAACAGAATACATTTGAATAACATTTGAAAAATGTCCTTGCAACATTTATATATGGATTGTTGGAGAGGTGCTCGTGGTTCCAAACCAGGTCCTACATAGTTTTGAACATAAAACTACATTTCTCCCTGCAGTATTTCAACATTTAACGTCTTGGATAAAACAAGATTTTTTTTTTTTCCCTCTTGGAGGCTAGATATTCTATTTATCTTACTTCAAGTTGAAGACAAAAAGAAGAGTGAGATCTCTTAGTCACCATACATAATTTATAGAAAGGTGAATGAATGATATTTAAAATTGTACATTAATATGACCACTTATTAGAAAGTTTTCTGTCACTTGTTAATTAAATACAACTTTCTTCTAATGCTGATATGAACAATTAATTTACTGATGGGCAGTGACTGCATAATTTAATAAGAATATATCAATACCTAAATTAATTCTAAAGCTGTAAATCTGTGCATAACCAGTTAGTTTGGGAAACATGAGAGATAGTTCTGTGAGTGTTTCTCCGCCAAAATGCAAGTAGTAGTTAACCTATATGCAAACCTGAATTTCCCAGAAGAAGAAACAGGTAACTTTGGCTATAATCACAGTTTGTTTAGGGAAAAGTAAACAAAATAATCACTACTCTTGGAGAACAGTTTATTGGAAACAAGACAGTATTAATTTGATCCTTCAAGAGTGATTCAGTTTTTAGTTAACAAAAGGGCTATCCAGTAATGTAGTATAAATCACTAGATTATGCACCAAAACTTGTAGACACTTAATGCCTGGGGTTGGAATGTAATTCAGATAATGTCACTTCAAAAACAAAGGCCATTTGCCCTCTTCAGCAAAAGGAGGGTGTACACTATTGGGTAGAAGTACAGATCCAAGGAGACTTGGTCAAGCAACAGAACAGCTGAAAACATGACAAATTTTGCTCAAAACCACCTGTGTTTTCATTCCATCACCTGTAAGGAGGGACTACTTTGTTCACAGTTTTTCACCTACAGTTATTTTGCAGATGTTATTTATTGAGATCCAGGAAAGAGTACAATCCCGTCTTAAATTTTGCTATTGAAAGTGAATGTTATTTGATATGTCAAATTTAGTCTTGAGCCTAAATATTTGAAAGAGTATTATTTCACAATTTCGTCTAACACTTTTAAACAGTTGGTTTACAGTTTTGAACAATAGATAGTGAGAATCTACACAATTCAATGTCTCTAATTAGTAGGTAAATGAGAATTGTTTGAAATGATACCCAAATGGAAACAGTAAGTTTTATTCTATGAGCAGTGACTGATTCAATGGTCAATATTTCTTCTTTTTCTGTGAATCCCTATTTATTAACTTCCAAAAGAAGAGGAAAACATGGAAGCTTCCAACTACTTTTCCACTAACTTTCATTTAAGGTCTCTAGAGGACTTTTTTGAGATTGCACCCACAGCAAATTTGCAGATGACACCAAGCTGGGTGGTGCTGTTGGCACACCTGAAGGATGGGATACCATCCAGAGGGACCTGGGCAAACTCAAGAAATGGGCCCATGGGAATATCATGAGGTTCAACAAGGCCAAGTGCTGGTGCTGCACCAGGGTTCGGCCAACCCCTGCTGTCAGTACAGGCTGGGTGATGAAGATATAGAGAGCAGTCCTGCCGAGAAGGACTTGAGGGTACTGGTGGACTAAAGATTGGACATGAGCTGGCAATGTGCAATTGCAGCCCAGAAAGCCACGTGTATCCTGGGTTGGATCAAAAGCCCTGTGTGCAGCAGTGCCAGGGAGGGGATTCTACCCCTCTGCACCACTCTAGTGAGACCCCACCTGCAGTGCTGCATCCAGTTCTGGGGTCCCACCACAGGAAGGACATGGACCTGTTGGAGTAAGTCCAGAGAAGAGTCATGAAGGTGATCAGAGGGCAGGAGAGCCTCTCCTATGGAGACTGGCTGAGACAGCTGAGGGCATTCAGCCTGGGGAAGAGAAGGCTCCATGGAGGCCTCACTGCAGCCTCCTGGTACCCAAAAGGGGCTGGGGACAGACTTTCCACCAAGACCTGTTCCAACAAGACAAGAGGTAGTGGGTTTAAGCTAAAAGAGGCTTGAGTTAGATATAAGAAACCAGCTTTTTACAATGAGGGTGATAAAACACTGACACAGGTTGCCCAGAGAGGTGGTACATGGCCCATCCCTGGAAACATCCAAGGCCAGGTTAGGTGGGGTCTAAGCAACCTGATCTAGTTGAAGATGTCCCCACTCATTGCAGGAGGTTGAAATAGATGACCTGTTGTCCTGGTTTGAGACAAATTCAGAGGAATGTCTGAAATGAATGTACGCTGATACAAGGCAGGTTACAGCCAGCCCTCCCCCACCAATTTGGCAAGAAATTCATTCGAGGAAAGTGAAGGGAAAAAAAAGCTATTTAACAAATGCATGGGAAAAGAATAATGCTAAACAATAAAACCTCTCGCTGTGGGGAGAAACCTGGGAAGATTTTAGAGTCCTTTCTTTGGGTTTGGTCTCTCTCTCTCCCTCTTCTGAGCTGGGTTGGTGTAGGCCCCCTCTGGGTCAACAGTGTAGGGTCTCCAGCGGTGTTCTGAACAGTTCCAGAAGAGAAGTAAAAAACCTGAAGTCCCAAGGAAAAAAAGTTTAACTCTCCATCTCTCTCTGGAGAAACTGAGCCGAAAGCTGGCTGAAAAGCAGGAAAAGGGTGCTTCCTCTGCTCTTGCCTCTGCAGAAGCATGCAGAGGAGAAGTGTGACCTTGGAGGACAAATTGCTTTGAAAAGTTCATCTGGCTTGTTTTTCTTTCTCTCGTACCCAGTTTTAAAGGCACAGAAAAGCAAAAGATTCATGTCTGGGCATAGAGCGGTGATAGGGAATACAACACCAAGGTCACCCCAAGACACCTGTAAATGTCCCTTCCAGCCCAAAATACTCTATGAATAGTCTTTGACTACAAAACTCTCCCAGGAAATCTGTGGCAAAAGAATTCCTCTGTTCTAGCATGTCACTGGAGATTTTAATTCCAACTGTCAAATACTGTTGACTGTTATTGAGTTCCTATTCAACTCACCTCCCAAAAATATTTTCATTAATATTTTCCAAAACTCTGAAAAAAAAATTTCTAACATGAGGTGCTCCTGGCATGTGTAAAGGACAAAGAAAACTAGGCTATGTTCCTTGTGGGGTTTTTGATTGGTTGGCTCCTTTTCAGAGCTATTGCACGGGGTGAGATAAAGGAGACCACACAAAATTGACACAGATTAGAGATTACAGCGATAGACCTTTACAATCATTGTAAGTAACTTTTGCAATATTCTGCACATCTTTTTATCTTCCTCATATTTTCTGTTTAAAAAATTCTTACAGAATTCTTGAAATTTACATTAATGAAAACACATCTGTGCTTCAGGAACAATAGCAGTGCATCTCCACAGCTGACTAGGAAGTAAAAAGCCATGCATTCAAAATGATATACAAGTAAAAATTGCATTTAAAACTATATTGCTACATAATTATCCTGTTTACAGTCTTCCCTACAGCTTTTCTCACAGAAAAATGTAGATTTGGAATCTAACTGGAATAAAAATGCCAGAAACCTTTGGCAAGACAACGGTTGCTGCATACTTAGGGATATTGCATGGAGAAAGAAATGTGTTTGTAATTAGGGAAACACAGAACAGTTCTGATTACATCTAAGAAAAGATAAATAACAAAGAGAATAACTTTCTGAAGGACAGACCATGTACGCTTAAGTGGATGAAAACTCAGCTTTACACTAAAGCAGTTAAAGGAAATACACAGTTCCTCACTGAGCAGGTTCAACAGACCAGCTATTTCAGAGTCTTTTATAATCCACTTCTAGACTTGTTCTTGACTTAAAATATACACACCATTTGCCCTGCAAATTTTGTGAGTTTTCTCTTAAAATCTCTGAGTAAAAGTTACAAAAAGCCAGAAAAAACATTCTTCTGAAGATAGTAGTAATCTTTCTACTGAACTCGGTGGTCACTAAATAGACAAAATTGGTTATAGTATGTTTATAACTATAAACAGAATATGTTGTGTTTTTTGAAGTGTCCAAACCCTGTTTGATTTTGAGAAAGATTTAAATAGGAAGTAAAGTGCTGGTGCATCTTCTGAACAGATTTTCATATCTACCTGACCCTTGCTATCCAGGCCCTTCTAAAATGCATCACTTTAAATTTATTTTAAAAGTCTCGGTCCAACTAGTTAATGTTGGACTGTTTAGTCTCCCACACTTAAAACTTGACCCCAAAAATTTTTTCAAGCTAAACTGGTGAACTTGGAGAGCTGAAGTAAGTTAGAACTGCTGAACTAACATTGACACAGAAATATCTACGTGAGCATTATCTCTGCAAGCAAGTTCTGATTGAGTGAAGGTGAGCAACTGCCTTTTATATCTGACCAGCAGGCAAGTTGTGTGGATCTTGAGACAGCACAGGAACCTGGATTTTGAGAAGGTTTGAGAAAGCTGAAGCTTCTGAGTGAGTTCCTTGTATCATTCTCTGCCTCGACGTGAGACCACGTTTTCATGGCACACAGCACTGACAAATGTGGTACTGTAGTTTAACTTAGCATGAATAGCCAGGTTTCATCAAAGCACTATTATTCTCTGAAAATGCCTGGAGAGCTTTAAGCCCTTGACTTTTCAAAATGTAGTAGTCAGATCTGACCTCTCTGAGTGGCCAATTTTTCTAATGATTTTCTTACCTTATGAATTTCACATCCCATTCATAAGGATAGTGACCAAAAAGATTCTAAGCGCTTTTTCTATGGTACTTAAGAGTCTCAATTGTTGAATGTGTGAATAATTGAAAAAATTATTTTTTAAAAGCATGAGTGAGCCAATGGAAAGTGAAGATATTTTGGTTTTAGGTTTTTTGAGGGTTAACTGTACAATACATGGTGTATGTTAATGATATTTTTCTCATTCTGTAACAATCCTAACATTTATTGGTGGAATTGTCACTATGTGATATAAAGATCAATTGGTATAAAGATTTTTTCAAAAGTTGTAATTACTTTAAAGGATATACTGTAAGGGATTTGTCTGGAAGCATTTAGAAGGTAATATAAACTCACAATTTATTTTAATCAATCATACTTGCTTCCTTTTCCTAGTGTTTTTCTTCTGTTTTAATTTCTTGAATCTTAACTGTCAATAACAACTTTTTATTTTTCTTCTTTCTTTTCCCTTCATAGATCAAATCTTTTTGATCTTCCAGGGTTTTCAAGCAATGTTCTGATATGCATTCAAAATCTCTTTATACCACAGTCTTCCTAAATTTCTTTTGTTCTTGATTCAAGTATAAACATCTATGTTCTCTTTAGTTCTTTACAATATACTTAAAAATAGCTTCATGTGAGTGTAGCTAGTATATATACTTTTTCTTCTCCCCCATATCTTCACAAACTTCAACAGTGCCCACAGTTGACTGAGATCTGAGTTGACAGATGTCCAGATTTAAATCCCAGATATATGACGAGGAGTATCATTTAAATTAAAATCAAACTGATGTTCTATGATGAGAATGTTCTGATTTTCAAATGCATATATTGAGACTCACTGTCATAATGACTAAAATGCATAGTCCTCTTTCGAAGCATTTAATCACTTCATTATGAAACTTTTCATTTTGTATTAGTTCTTTGTGATAGTGTAAATTAATACATGCATAAAGGCAAATTATAGTCAGTTGACTATTGTCAGTTGTCATCTATTGCTATCATTATTCAGAAAAAAGTATATTCACCACTGCGTTTATTGGACCTTTGTCTAAATAAAAGTCAGAAAAAAAATGCTTTTTTTTGCAACTTGTAAAATCTTGGAGTCTAGTCCTTAAATATTTCCTCACTTGCAAGAGTAAGTACTGAGAATTTAAATTGCATCAAACTGAAGGATGCTGCGGAAACTAGTGCCTCCATGTTTCTCTAGTGCTATAGAACAAATTGGAAAGAGTGCCTCTAAATATTTCTTTCCAACAGTCTTGATTAAATATTTGTGCTGTTCAATAGCAGTTCTGTAGAAGCAGGCTCAATCCTGAGAAACTCACTGAAGTGCAAGACGGAGTCTTATAATGGTGAAGCTTTGTTAAATTCTGCTTATACGTGAGAAGGCATGGAGCAGTATGTACTGAAGCACCATCTCTTAGAAAGAGATAAGATTTATTTTCACTAAGAATTTCTTAATTTGGAAATAGTCTACAAACAAAAACAAATCTGGTGTGTGAGCTTTTCACATTATTTTCCTCTCTCTGGCTATGCTTGTTTGCTTAGAGAAGTCCTGTGCAGTCTGTTTTTGCAGTGGGCAGTATGCTCACCAGCCATGGCTTATTGCTGACCAGATCACAGTCCACAGTCCTTGATATAGACCAAGGAAGGAAAATGCATTTCAGCATGGAAAGCTGTACTGTTTTACTGTTTTACGACCTTTATTATGGCCTTAGATTTGAAAAATCTTTCTAAACTCCTACCCATATGCTCTGAGTAAAGCAAATGTTTATGCTGCTGCTCTACATAATCCCCTTTTCCTTTCTCCCACATCTGCTACTGACCAGGCCTTTTCTGACTGTGATGTGAGCTCTTAGTTTGAAAAGACCCAATATATTTAAAAATAGAAGATGTTGTTATTAAAACATTTTACTCAGGCTCAAAATCAGGTTTTAGGAATCTTCAGATTTCCTCAGTGACTTTGGGCAGCTGATTGAATCCCTCCCAGCTTTGATCTCCTATTTATAAAAGTAAATAATTATAATGTTTAATTTTAGGAGAAAAGTATTGTTGCTTAATTTGACTGAAAGAATTTTTTCCTTGCTTAATACTAGGAAATAATATTATCTCATGAATCTTCCGCACACTACAAATAATGCAAATAATTTTTAAAATAAAAATACTGTCTCAAAATGCTTTAAAATTAAATTATATATTAACTGCTTTCTTTGGGGTTTGAGTGAGTTGTACCTTCTGCTGTTTCAGTGTTTGTGGAGAGTGAAATAGTTAAGTAGTTGAATCAAAAGTTCTAAAGCTTTTCTGATCTGCTGTTGAGCACTAGTAAGCTCTATGTACCATAAACACAGGAGCTCTCCTTGCTGTCATGTTCATTTGGAAGGCCACATCTGGAGAGAAAACTTACTAAGGCTTGTCCGCGTACGGAAGCTTCTACTGGTTTAATTATACAAATCACATTTATGTGACATATATAAACACTATGCTGTACTCTATGTTGGCAAGCGCATGTTATTCAATTTGCTTCCAAGATTTCAGGTTGCTGAACATCACGTATTGCATGCCCCAAATACAGTGGAAAAAACAAAGGCAAAAAATGAAAACCATTTCCCCACTTCCGTAGGTACTGAACTGGGGCATATTTGGCTCTAGGATTTCTGGGATTTCCTTAGCACTTTGTCAAGTGGAGTAGCCTTAAAAATTGATTCAGAGGGGAGCTTGTCAACCTAAACAAGTATGTGCAGAAGTGGCTTAGCTTGTCAACATCCTTTTGAAGCAGATCTTACCCTACACCTTCTTGCTTCAGTCTAATGAAGGAGGAAGCCACAGATCCTTTGAATTAATTGCCCCTGCTTTCAAGGGAGTTGTTTATACAGCAGAGAAGCCATTCAGTGAGTTGTTTAGACATACTTATGAAATGGAGATGTCACCAGTTGCAAAAGATGGGAGGACACAAAGGTCACTTGATTTCCATCAGCCCAAACAGTTGTGTTGATAACAAACACACCATTCTGTATGCCTACAGGATGGCCAGAAGTGTCTGCAGTTTCTGCATGTAACTATGTGAGTAACCTATGCTGTCTTCCATGTCAGAGCAAACTTTCACAGGAACCAACATTAGCATCAAAGGGGCGAGACTGCACACCTGCCTTCAGGCATGGTTGTGCATTGCAATCCAAGTTTGGTTTCAGCACATCAGCTGGCCAGGTATGGCAGTGGTGGTAGATGTGAGTGGACTGGCAGCTGGGCAGTGCATACTGTACCTCTAAAGATGTGCTAGAAACAACATCTAATTCCAAGAAAGATTCACAAATACACTAGGATCAGACTGAACTGCATTTCTACTTCCCTCCCTCAGGTGAGAGGTCTGTGTGACACTTATGAAGGGAATGTTTATAGGTAATCTGAGATTACAGGTATATGAATATGGGTTTGAGATATACTGGTAAGGTAGGAGAAAATCTCATGGTACAAATCAGGGCAAGCCAGTGCTTTTTTTTCTCCTAGCAGTGCAGTATGCAGAGCATCTCATTGTCTGTGGTTGTATGGATGGCAAGTGAGGATGACAAGTGAGGAGTGTATCTAGACTCTCCTGTTAAAAATGAATAGTTCCTGAACTGGCTGCAGAATGTGGAGAAGAAGAAGCTGTAAGGGTCAAATACTTGTGTTTGTGAGGGAAAAAAAGGAGGAAAAGTAGCTGATAAGGCTACTTCATATCATGGCATCATATTATCACATGGTGCATATTCCCTTGTTGCAGCTTGCTGTCTCTCTTAACACCCATTGCAGTTAATTGTAGCTGAAAAGAAATATCATCAGAGTCTCTATATAGCTATGTGAAATAGGGTGGCTTTTATTTATTAGAGATAGTTTGCAGGTTTGAGTTTTGCCCTACTTCATAGCTGATTTGAGTTTAAGACATTTTTGTCCCAATTGAAGGGACATACTGAAATACAGAAGGCTGAAAAAGCTGGTTTTAATTTTGTTTAGTGGCAGATTTTGGATTGTTTTAATTAATTGTTAAGGCTAAATTCTGTGCATTCAAAATTAGGCCCATATTTTCTGGGAGCAGCTTTAACCTCTTCCAATTTAATCATACAGAAAACTCCAGCCTTCTAAAAACATGCCCATTTTATGGTCATGATTAACTCTTTTTTTATTCTTTACTACAGTACCTGCCAGGAGCTGAGAGCTACAAGGAATGTTCTAATCACTGATTAAATATCTTGTTGCTTCTCCTTTTTCTTTCCTTCTTCTTTATAGTTTAAACTCCCACACACATAAACAAAAAACCCAACCAACCAACAACAACAAAACAGGAAAACATCCCAAGCTTTCCAACAGGAAAGTGTATATATAATGATTTTCAGGGAAATGTACCTATTGTAAATGCAAATTGTTCTTTGTATTAAAAGTGCCACTGTGCAAATGTACAGAAATGAGTTACACATCTCAGCATCAAGGCTGAGGCACACACAAGACTAGACAGTTGCTTTTTCAAGTCCACAGGATTGTCCTTTGACACGATGTACAAAGGACATTTACAAATTAAATCCCATATAGTTCTAGACTTTTTCTTAAATATTTTTAGCTCATGCAACAGCATCTGGTTTAAAACAGGAAACAGGCTTATGGCTAAATGACTTTTGCACATAAATATTTAAACTCTATATACTGAAATGTGACACCAGAAGTTATCACTTCCCGGTATGCAACCTCTTACACTCAGCTTTACTTTGGCAGATATAAAATATCACAGAGACATGATAAATGTAAAGTCCTTCTCAGAAAACAAATTAAGTTCTAGAATCACTTCAGCATGCTATAATCTTAATGCAGTATTTCTGATTTTATTGTATTAGCATGTTTTGGGGTATTTGGTTTTTTTCCAAACGTAATCTGCCTTCACATTTACTTAAAGGTTTGACCTTGTCTGCTCCCTCTTCCAATAGAGGGATATTTGCTGTAGATTTCAGCTGATAATTTGTATTAAAGGAATATGTAATGAAATAGTGTAAATTCTCTTCATTCATGGGATATCTGCAAGCTTTAGGAGACACATTAAGCAAAAAATGTAGCTACATTATCCTGGAATTCAGTGTTGGGCAGGAAGAGTTATAGCACGTAAGGAAAATGATCACACTGGCGATTGATATGTTTATTACATTAATGCCTTTTTTTAAACGCTTCTTAGTTGTGCATCCTTACCCCAATATTATACTTGTAGTTTTCTTCAGAATATGGACTACATATATCTGCTGTTCTATTTACCCATGTATTTGCTGTTCTTTTTATCTGGCCCATTTCAGCTAAATAACTTTGCATGTTCTACTACCTTTCCACTGGTCTCCAATGGATTTCTGTCTCACTCAGGACTTTGCAGTCAGTTGCAGCAGGCGTGGTAGAAACCACTTTGAAAGCATGCAAAGTCTTCCAGATGTCAGGGCCCACAGACTGGTTCTGACAGACTGTGGCATGTCTAAGGAGATCACCAGAGAATCACTTCAGGTTAATCTTAAAGAAGGCTTTAGCAATGAATAATTTGAGAAGTTAATTTTGTACCTGTTCAGCACAGAAGAGATTTTGTGTATTACATTCTGTTACATGAGTGTTGTAAGTTGCATAAGGAGTTGTAGCCCTGCCATTGAAGCATTCCCAAGATAGATAGACCTCAGATATGAAAATGATTGAGTACAGTTGTTCACAAACTAAGTGGGCTGCTTGAAAGGAAGCAAAGGAAAAATGAGACGAGAGGCATGGACAGTTTGAAGGAGGTTTTGGGCACACAGCATCTGAGGCTGAGGGCAGGGGAGGGGCCCAGAGCACCAGAGCAGAGTCAGCTCTGACAGACAAGGTGTCTTTGCTGCGAGCAGCTTTACTCAGAGCTGTTTTCCCATTCCAGCTTAGGTAGACTTAGTCCTGCCTGCCTCCCACGGATGTAAGAGAGATGGAAATTATGGGAAAAAAAATTTATCTTTCTAGCACAGCTAGCAGGCATAATCAGAAAAGAAAGTCAGAAAAAGAATATCACTTAAAGATATCATAGTCAGAAAGGAGGACTCTGATAAAAATTCCATCCATTTCCAGAGAGCTTTACAGCCCTGCCGACTTGCAGTTTCAGTTTAAGTAGTTTTAGCTTAAGTACGAGTATTTTTAGGGATAATATTTCATTTATGATGTTTCTAAAGAGCATCACTTATGTAACCTAGGAAATGCACATACAAAAGCTTTGTACATCTAAGTACATTGATAACAGCAAGTACGGATGGGCAGGCAATGGTTACAAAATAATGTTTAGGTATTCTTACATTCTGATAAAAAGTCTAATAGATTTATTCAAAACTCCATGAAGGATTTACTGTGCGTTTTGATTATAAAACATAGCCTTACTTTGAACAATAGTAACATTTTATTAATTGTAAGGAAAAAGAGCTCTGAAAAACTAATAATTTCTTGCATTTTTTTCTTGTTAAAAGCCAATGATAATTGTGGTCATACTGATTTGATTCTTAGCACAGCACAGTTTTGAACCAAATTTGGAATAGAAGAAAATATTTTCAATTGTTCTGTGTTTTTTATTCAGACAAAACTTGCACTGGAGTAAAAATGACCATTTGAGCTCATCCGTGATGAAAAACTTTTTTTGGATATATAAACCATTAAGTAGAATATTTTAAAATTATATTGATTTTTGTCCTCTAAGGGAACTTGTATGTCCAGCAACTGAAAGGAAGAAAGAAGTCAGTGTCACGGCTAATTATTTTATACCTTTCCACTAAATTTTAGCAGATTTGAGCTTGAACACTGCCCTTTTCTTGCTCCACACTGGTCAGATGATAAGGATTAATTTGCTGTGACCTATTTGTTTTGACCTTGCTATGACCTTTAAGCATTTTTATCCTTTTCCTGACACTGTCTGTCATCTACCTTGGGCAGCCAAGTATAACTACAAAGCAGTGTTCTGTAGGATACTTAGTTTTATAGCATAGTCATTCATTCCAGCACATAAAAGATCATTTGCCTATAAACATTGTTGATGAAAATAGGAGTAAAATGAGTCTGTTTTAGCTTGCCAGGTTATGTCTTGGAAGAATGTTACAAAAGGAATAAAATAGGAGGTACACACACTTTCAACTATTTAAGTCCATTATTTAATTCAATTCCTGTAGGAATATTTGCAGAAGAACCTAAGTATATATGATATAAAAAATGTCCATTTTGTTGTATTTCAAGAGACAGGGCTTAATATGGTTCTTACTGTGTTTAAAGACATTTTACTGATAAGTTTTCACACTTCTGTTGGAATGTTTTAATCCATCTCTGACTATTACATATGAGCCAGAGGTATCAAACCCATGAGCTCACATCTGGCTTGGGCACTTATATGTATTCCAGATTGGATTTGACCTGTAAATTTTCCACCTCTCATCTCTGATGATCCCACATGTCCGTCACAGGGCTACTCTGACCACTCTGCTTGCACCTATTAATTACAGCTAGAATTCAGCATTTTCCAGGGAATACCATTTGACATGGTGATTTTTCTTTCCTTCCACCATGGCAGGTGACATTCTAACTTCTGCAGGCTCCACATTTCTTGCTTACTAGTCAAAAGGAGCACGTGCTTACCGTTCAAGAGGAGCAGAAATTAGAACTTCGTATTTCTAGTGAGGGAGATTTCTACCTTTCCAGTGAGATGCAATATTCTAACATCCCGAATTGCTGGTCTCACAAGTGTCATATTACATGGAGAGAAGAGCTATGTTGTAAGAATAATGAGAAGATGGCAGTGCCCTAGCAACAAAATGCCTTATTTGTGCCAGGTTTCTAAACCAAAATCACAATGATATAATACATCAATTCCTAATAACAGCATCTTGGGACCGTGATTAATGCAGCTGTACCAGATTCATGCAGACAAGATTTTTGGACAGACACATGCAAAGTATGCCCAGATGCTCTCCCGTGCTCCCTCATACAATCCCTCACCTCACCACAAACCCTTATCAACTCGTTCTACTCAACTCTTTACTGAGCTGTTAGAGGTCTTAGTCTAAAATTCCTGTTTGTTTCACAAGATGTCCTGGCTGTACCATGAATATAGGAACATCGTCTTGGGTCCCAGTGCAGCAGAATATTTAAGCATATGCTTAGCTGTAAGCACATGTTTTAAGTTCCAGGAAAGTAAGAATCTAATCATGTGTTGAATCTAAGCCAGAAAATACAGCACAAGGCATGTGTAAGTAAGTGCAAACAGTTTGCTCAGGTTTTAGGGGTATGTTGAATTATTTTTTTTTATCGGAAATGCCGTATAAACAGAGCCAGACTAAGTTTTGGGCATGGATAATCAGAACAATCTGCAACGGCTTCCCGTCTGTGGCTAATGGGATGTTTCTCCAAGCTTTGTCACCATGGCAAATACTTTTTAATACACAAACATTTGCTGCATTGAAAATCCACCCACTCTTGTTGAAAGATGGCCAGGTTTTGTAAAATTGCATTCCAACTACCCTGCTGATTTTTAAGATAAGCCCTTTCAGTTAACATTCCATGTGTCTAACAAAAGATGTGTGAAAAGCACAGTTTATAAGAACACACATGGAATCTTTACAGTTTCACTGTTCTTTACTTTAATGAGAAAATGAAGTTAGAAAGTCTTCTCATATGTACATGCATGCAAGCATGCAAACAGGGTTTTATTCACTGTTTTTCTTTTCCTTTCCTTCCCAACCCTCAAAGGGACAAGCCAGTAACTCCATGCCAAGTTTCCATCTAAACTTGACTTCCCAGTTCTGGCAGGCATTCTGTGAACATGTCATGTATTAATGAGAGATTAGTCTTTGAGTCGAGGTTTCTTAGTCTTCACTGAGTGAAATGCATATGCTAGGTAATGAGGGATCTATTTAGTTGTTCAAAATAATTGCTCTTAGCTTTTCTTCTTGCTTAAATATGAATATATAGTAGAGTAATAATGAATCCGTGATGTTCTTAAGCACCACACAAATAAAATCTAGATGTTTTTCCCTGCACTATGGCTCTAGGAAGAATGATCTGTCCAGCTTTCATTTTCAGTGCCATATGGGTCTTTGATACTAGTAGGAAAGGTCCAGTCACTTACATGAGAGACTTACATTAAGGAGAACTTCAGGGGACATTTGTGGGAAGATATGAGCAGTAGCAGTCCCAAGGGAAGATAACTTGCATTTTGGAAGCTTGTGTGAAGACTTGTAAACATTTAACTTGGTTAAGAAAAGAGAAAAAAGAGGGGGAAAAGAAAGGAAGNAAATTTTTTCTGAAGTTTTTTTTTTTTGTTATGACCCTTTTATGGTTTTTAGCAAAATCCCCTGGCAGTTTCTTACCGGGTATTTTATTCTTCTGCCCTTTAAAAAAGTATTTACTTCAGATCTGACTAAAGGGTAAGTCTCCCTTAATGTTATCTTGCTAAGCATGAGATAATCTGGTGCAGGCCTATTCACATTCAAATGCTTCATACTTTCTTCGCCAAAAAAAAATTTACTAAGGCATTACTGGTACATTAAATGTACTGATCCTTACATGGCAAGCTTCTTCAAATTTCCACAAAAATACCTTCATTAATTCCTGGAATATCTCCAAGAGAAGATGCCACGTGAATGTAAACATAAATCCACACAGTCCTTGGATATGGTACTTGTTATCTTCATTCTTTTGAAGTATTATCAGAAATGTCTCAAAGAGAAAAGATAATAAATTACCCTGCTTACCCTATGAGGTCACTCCATGAGTTCATACTACATAGGAAATAGGATTTGGAAGCCTAATGCCCAGTTTTTAGCACCAATGTCACTTAAACCTTTATAGGAAGCATGGCATTATATTTGCAAAGCTGTTGTATGTTTTCAGATCCACTGTTTTGAGATCCACTGAAAGGAAAAGAAGTCAAAATTTGACTTGAAAATGGGGATGTGTTTATAACTAATATCATGTTCTCACATTTGGCCTGAGTAAAAGTTGACATGGTCTAGCAGTGATTTTTAAAAAACTAGCTTTTTTTTGGGTGGTTGTACTAAAAGTATTCTTAGTAAACTTGTAATTCCAACAGCTGAGACTGATTTTTGGCAGCCATGGCAGAGGGAGATTTGTTCATAAACAAATATTCTCCCCTGGGTGTGCTACCTCTTAGATGCCAGTTACAGTGTGTCCCTCATGCCCCAGGACCTCTCGTTACTCTTCTGGGCTTCTTAGTGGCCCATTCCCTGCCCTTTGTGCTGCTACCAGGACAGTGCCTTCAACAGAGTTACTCCATATGACTTCAGCATCTGTAAATTACTTGCTGCACTGGGAAGGAAAGAGACGAATGGAGCTGTGCAAGTGATAAAAATAGTGGATGTTTTGAATTAAGCATATTCTGGAGCAGAAAAATATTTGCTGTCCAGCCAGGTCAGAGTACAAAGATGCTGATTCAGAGCCAATTTAAATAAAATGAAAGATTCTTTCTAAAACTAGCGGGCTTTGGATGAAAACTTAAACATAGTGGGAAGAGGTTCTTTC
>WEIT01002427.1:13004-55145 GCA_013389985.1 Dryoscopus gambensis | reverse complement strand
CCTGCCTGCGCTGCCCGCTGGGCAGCAGGGAGGGATGTCCGCGTTCGGGCTCCTCACCTGGGGGTGAGCTCCGGCTGTGGTGCCCCGGCTGATGGAGAGCACGGAATTCCTCCCTGCTTCGGCTTCCTATTTGTGTATCCTGTGGGAATGCCCTGATCTTTGTGCTTCTGCCTAACTGCAGTTGAGATGAGAAGTAGCCCAGAGGTGCTGGAGGAGAGGCAGGACAGGTGGGTGCCACCAACACCTCACAGCGGCTGCCAAGGGAATGGGGATAACGGGGGTTTGAGCAGCTGCATCTCCAACACTTTCGTGGCAATTCAGGGAGAAATGAATGATTGAAAAGATGGTTGTGTTGTAAGATATAAGTTCCTTGACCATCTTCTAAATTAGAAACACTGAAATCTAAAGACTGTGTAATGAAAAATAGTAATTAGCGTTCTATTTACAATAAACCCATCAAATTGCATAAGTCAAAATGAACTTTATTTGGGGAAGCAACAAAAGTCATCAAAACAAGATGAAAACTTGGGATTTCCCAAATTTCAAGCATGGTAATTGAGGCATGATTTCAGTAAGTTTCACTTAAGTTTAATTTGTAAGCAGACATGTTTACATCTACATTGTACCAGTTTTGGTTGATTTTGTGTAATTGCTTATGCAAAACCCTTTGGTATTTTCTGGTATGAAATATATCCACTCTGTATTGAATAAGGTTGTGGAAACATTTGGTCAGCTTTACAAATTAATTGAAAGAGGAGTTGGCGCAACAGTAGGGACTTGGGAAAAAATTCTAACTTCATGACAAATTAACAAGGTATTTTAGCAAAGAACATGAATTAGCTCATGGCTTTTGAGACAGCATGAAGTAGAGACAATTTATTCTGTATGGGTAACCCATGTTTAGTGATGTTCTTATTTTTTCTGAAAAGAAAGTCTGTTTTGGCCCAAGTTCTGTGAATAATTCTCCGAGCTCTTCTGGCTCCTGCTGCGTGCGCTGTTTTTTTGTAAACAACGCTTTTGCTTTGAAAAGCAGCTGGCGCACGTTTATCCCTTTAGTGACTTGAATATTGTGTTTGTACTATAAATGTCATCTGTTTTACACAAAGTTGATTTTATTGCAGCAGTGTGTACTGACCTTTTACAGTTTAATAGAATATGGTCATCTTGTGTACCGAAATGCTGCAGTGCGCACAGCAGATGAGGATAAACAAAGTGCTGCTCTTGAGTCATTTGTAAATGAAAAAAGCACTTTCTTGGTAGACTGCAGAGCTAGGAATTAGAACTGATATAATTAATAAATAGTATGTTTACGTAAGTATCCTTTTTTCAGGCTTTTAACTGATGTAGTCCATGTGATTGAATTGCGTGTTTTCCGGTGGGTTTTGCTTGCTTCTGGGGGTAAGATTTTCCCAGCAAAACAGCAAAAATATGTGTAGAACAGCAGGGTGGCAAATGCAGGGTTTGTTTGCAGGTGTGGCAGCGCTGCCGTTCCTCCTGCGCTGCTCCAAGCGCATCCTGGATCAGCACAGAGCAGAGTTTGAATCAGAGCTGTTTAACTTCAGGCTAAAGAGTTGGAGAATCGCCTTGCAAATAATCTGCGCATGCGGTGAGCGTGAAAGGGACCGTGCCGTGTTTTCTGGGCGCTCTCTGGAGATCTGCAGTGGGACCTGTTATCTCCAACCCCTGCCATCTGAGCCCCCTTTCATGTTGCTCGCAGTTTGGTTGCTCCCTGCAGCCCTCCCCTCGCTGTGTTGTGGCTCCGCGGATGCCGCGCTGATTACGGGGTGCTGCAGTTCTCCCCTCGCTGCTGTCCCGGCGCTTCATCGCAGATTCAGCTCCCGTTTCATACCTGCCATTGCTTCGCCCCTCAAATGCCTCGGTTCTGACAAGCAGCTGACAAAAGGGCGGTAATTAATGGGGCATTCCGATGCACAGACGTAGTATCGGTACGAGCAGTTGAGCCATTGGTGTATTTTTAGTTCACAAGCAGAGGGAGGTTGCTTCACTAACTCGCAGCTGGGTGTGGCGTGGGGTTAACCAGATTAATTAAAGCTGGCTCAGAGGTTCAGGCTTTAAAAAATGGCTCTGAGCCCCCATTATAGTCTTCTGTTACATAAATTTTTTCACCGTAGAGCAAGCTGGAGTTCTGAGAGTGAGGATTTTAGGAACACTGAGCTGAGAGATTAACAAGAGGAAGATGCAGGATAGTGCACAACTAGAAGAAAGATGTCTCTAATGCCTTTGTAGGGGAAAACATTTAAGGTATATATTGAGCTACTTTAACAATATGACCAGTTTTCCTTTAACGTCTTTTAGTTTGCTTCCCGTGTATGTCCCTGTCAGCTATATCAGTAATATGTTCTAGCTTTTGGAGATTCCACTTTCTTGTTCTCAGCCATTTAAGAATGTTTGCTTAAAGTCTGGTCATACTTTCAGTATTTTATGGTGTTATTTCAGTCTATTAGCACCACAAAAGGCACTGCTCTCTTTGCTCACTTGCTACCTGTGGCAGAGATGACTAAATTATCATTTTTTTAAATTCAAATTTTCTTTGTGTATAAGAAACATGCGAGACTTTACATAAGAGTTTTTTGGTGAAAGGGAGCATGGTGGGGCAGGTGAAGATGCCATGTACTCCCTTTTGTTTGCGTGGAATTGTTGCAGAAATGCAAGAACGGAGGGAGAATCCTGCACAGAGCAGATGCAGGGGGGAGTATTAGACTGGAAGCTGCAATGATGGAAGCGTTGCTGGGAAGAAAAAGTACTGGTTAATCATATTTTAATATTTTTAAAAATTCCCAATTTATTGCTGCCCAAAAATGCTGTTTATATTGTTTCCAAGTCATTATCGTAGAAAGTACCTTTCTTGTAAAAGAGAAAGTAAAGTGCATTTTAATTCCACTTCACGTGGAGGTAAGAGTGCGTGTAATTACCTCTCCAGCTTTCACTTGAAAAGCTGTATTTTGATACATGGTAACTTGGAGTTGTTTAAACTTTGCTTTAGAACCTTTGGTCTGAAGTTTCTCTGGAAGGTGCTCATATTTATGGCATAGGATGTGACTCCACCTTCACAGCCAAGAAGACCTTTTTTTTCAATTCCTGAAGTTCAGAATTTATCTGGCAATCGTTAATTCCAAGACTCCTGTTGGGTTAATATTTTCCTTATTTTGATGATTTCTGGTGGAAGTTGGATTCCTTCAGATCTAATCTATTGCATAACCCCATTACAATATTTTTTTCAGCTATTTGTGCATTTCTGTTGTATTTTGATGTGGGGTTTTTTTTTCTGCTGAAACCTGTGTTGTAAAATTCATGCATTAAAAGCATGGCAAAAGTGTCTAAACTCTACTCTTGAATTTGCATGAGACTGATGTTTAGTTCTTAAAATAAACACACAGCACTGGGGCCACTGTGTGCAAATAACAAACATCTCTGATATTCCAGGACTTTCAGGTTTAAGGTGAGGCCAATTTGTTGAGGATCAGTCAGTTTTTCTTAGGCTGCGGCTGAAAAGTGTGAGAGTACACGTGCAAGCTCAGTGCCTCCCTGCTCTTCCCAAGCTTTCTTTTCCAATAACTTTGGGAAGCTGTGTCCAATCAATCCCAATCTGCAGATGAGCAGGCAGGAACCTGTTCGTGGTGTTGAAGCTGGGAGGGTGCAGGTTTCCCCGGTGCCTAATTAGAAAGCTAAGCAGTTTTGGTCACCTGGAAGTCAAGCTGCTGGCGATGGAGCAGAGTCTCTTCTGGTAAAACAACATTTCTGGCTTTGTTTGATCGCTGGGCTCGCAGTTCAAATGTTCAGGGTGTGATGGTTGTTATCTTTATGTGGAAAAAGCCCGTTTAGAGTGGAGTGCTGGGGAGGGGTTGTTCCGGGCTGGGTGGTCTGCAGAAATGGCATAAAAGCAGTTCATTAGAGGATGGGTCGTGTGGCTGGCAGAGAATGGAGTAAATTAAGGAGCTGCCAGTGTGCTGCGGCCAAAAGGAGCAGCAAAGTGTGCAAGGCTCTGATTTTATGCTGACATTTGACAAGAAATAGGCTGTGTTGTGAATGACATCAGCCCTCTGTGCTGAGCGCTGTGGAGCAGGTAGGAAGCTTCCACAGGCAATAACAGAGTGCTGCAGCAGAGGGGTGGTGTCAGTGGGACTGCATTGATCTCAGCTCAGAGAGAGTCAGAGCTTACTCTTAATTTCTCCAACCTTTTAAGTTGGCCGTGTAACTCGCTCACTGGCAAGCAAGAGGTTATAAAAAGAGAGCCAGCTGATGTTGCAATATAAGCACTGCCCCTGTAGTGGAAAGACTGTCCTTTGGCATGTTCACTGCTGCTATTTTTACCTATTCCAGTAAGATCTGCCCTTGTGATGTTGAATTACAGGACAGTACCTGGAATAATTTTCTGTTACAGAAGTGCTGTATGCTCTGAAGAAAATTTTCAATAAAATCGGGCAGATTGACGTTAAAACTGTCTTACACTGAAAAATATGTTTTGTTCTGTCAGCACAAATAATACTGTAGCTGTGACTACAAGAGATTCTTTTACTTTGGTTTGCATGTTTTATGTCTGGCAGGGTTTTTTTTTAAAATTTTTGGGTGGCTTTGTATATTGATTGTTTTGTCTTTCTCAGTTTCTCATGTGGAGACTTCAAATAGGCAATGTGAGTTTTAAAGATGGAGATTAGCCGTGTAGTCCAGGAATAAGTGGAGTTTTGTCCTAATTTCTAAATGGCCAGGCTGATGTTGATTAAATTTTAATTTGGTCATTCCTTCACACTATAGGAAATTAGTATTTTTTCTGGGAATAAATTATCAGCACTACTGGTGACAAAATGCTTTATCTACCCAAATATTTGTAGTGGAAACTGGAGCAAACAGCAAGAATGCCCTGATACTGAGACCCTGGGGTTCAGTGGCACAAGTCTCAAGCAGAGATGTGTGACTGCCTGAATCAGTCTGACATTTGTGATTATCTCATCTCAAATACAAGGTGCATTTTCTAAAACCATCAACATCTATAGTTCACAAGTGACTGACAACACTGAACCCCAAACCTCAAGCTTTTGTCCTGGCTCTTTGTGCATTTAGGAGTCGATTTGGGGCAGAATTTTTCCAAAGCAGTGCTTTGACACCGGAGTGTGATGAGGGATCAGTTTGTGTGGGGTCAGCATTCCCGGACAGGCCCTGCTGGCCTCGCTCCTTCTCCTGCTCCTCAGTGCATCTCAGGTGGAAATCCTGCGAGCAGGCACACTTCCTGCAGCACACAGTGATTCTCTTCTCCCCTGGCTTGGCCATTGTCTTCGGTGAACAATTCTAGTCAGGTTTAATTGAATCTCACATCTGCAGTAACAGCTGGGATTTTTGGCAACTCTTTCACTTCTTAAACCTTCGTTGTTGCCAGTTCTGTTAGCAAATGTTCTTACTGATTTTTTTTTTGTCATGTGTCTCTTATCTGTCAAGAAAAAGAAGTAATTTTTCCTGCCTTACAAGTATTGCTTTGGTGGCAGATGGAAATACTGCACCTGCTGCTTCTTCAACTCATCAATTGTTTTATGCTGTGCTGTCTCTTCTTGATTTATGCATGAGTTTTCTTTTTCTTCCTGCTGATTTTACAGTAAAAATGCTTTGGGTTTTCGTTCTGTAAAGTCTCTACCCTTCCCCATCAGTTTTCCCTCCTCTTTTTCATGTAACATTATCCATCTTACTGACTCATTGTCTTTTGTATTCAGTTGTAGTTGGAGAGCTCACCTTTTCCTGTGGTGTGAGAAAAACAGAATTCCTTCCTTCTGCCAGTCTCCCTGCTTATCTTTTCCATGATGGAAGGCATATTTGCAGTATTTTGTATGCCACATTCCTTAATGTTTGTTGGAGACAGGTGTGCTAGGTAGTAAGCAGGGTAAGCTCACAGTTCTTGCTGTAAGTAGACTTTACTTTTTAAATGACTAAAAATGGTTCAAGGTGGAGGTCCCAAAGCATTCATTAGATTTTTTGTTAATCTTTGGGAGTTTGTTGTCTTGGTAAAATCCTTGCGTCTTCTTTTTATTTATTCATTTTATTTTTTTCCCTACCTGCTCTGTCCAGAAGAGAGCAAACTACTTCTAACCAAAAGTGAGCTGTCAGTATAAGATCTCTTCTTGATTTTCTCTTGTATTTCTTATAAAGACATGAGGAAGCTCATGTCTGGACTTCTGGTCTGCAGGAGAAAAAGCTTTGTGGGGGATGATCCCATCAAGATTTCTTCAGGTTTCCTAGGAGTTCTTCCTCTTAGAGTTGGTGCTTTTATGCAGGATACAGAGAGCCTTCAGAGACTTGGCTGCTTGTTACTGTTTGTTTGTTTTGTATCCAAGATTTGTCAACATTTGTGAGTCAGCAAGGTGTTTGGCTGAGTGAGGAGCTGACGTGTGAGTAGGGAGTATTCATCTCCTATTTAATTTCTACTTCAGTGAGTTTTTAGCAGTAAAAGACTTTCATGATGTTCTGGAGTAAAAATGAGATGCTGTTGATTGTCCTCCAGTCTGGCCTTGCACTCTGTGTCTCCTTGCACTGAAATGCTGCATAAAATAATGGAAGGCTGGAAGACCCTGAAAATGCTGAAAGTGGAAGGATGATAATCTATCACTGATGTAACTCACAAAGTAATTTTTTTGTTATTATTTGGTATGTAGTGCACGTATATGTTTGTTTATTAAAATGTAAATATCTTCTGTTTTTGTTGTCTTCCACAGATGATGTGCTTCATCCTTTTGTCATAGGATTTCATTTGCTGAAAGGAAAACTGAAGGTATAAATAACTTTCTCTTATCTTGCCCTTCCTCCTTATCCTGCCCCATTCTTTCTTCTGAGGTGCCTGGACCTTTCCTGGGGAAAGGGAAACTTGGCTCAGCCGAGCTCTGTGCTTGTATTCCTGCACTGCTGCTAAAATTCACTTTCTGTGTTTTGAAAAATGCCACAAAATCGATATGGAACGTAGAGTTGTTCCAGGGTTTGCTTTATCAGAAGTGTGTATTTAACTTAAGCTCTTGCTTTAGTCAGTCTCCTTGGGTATTTGCTTTGCAGGGGAAAAGCCCTTCCTCAGCGTAGAACTTCAGCTCTTGATATTTGTCTGTCTTCTCCAGACAGCATTTGCCTTTCCACACAACTGCAGGTCTGCTGGAAATAATCCAGACCTAATGTAAATCGTGTCTGTAACATTATTTGAAAACTCTATCTCTGAAACAGAAAGGCTGGTGTGGCACTTTGGTAAGGTAAATAAAAACCCACCCAAACCAGAACTGTAATTTCATGTGTGTATTTAATAAGATAATCTAAAATGGAGCATAATTTCTTTTTGGACGCTCTCGGGACAGTAAATGTTTGACATAGTCTTAAGTAATTTTAGTTGTATACAGTCGTTAATTTTAAAGTACCTTCTGTTTTTATTGGCCATTTTATTGAGGTTTCTTTGCAAATACAGGTGCATACAAACCTAGAAAATCAAGTTGATAGCTGTCCAGGCATTATGTTGTGGAAAGATATATCCAGCTATGCCCAGGTGCATTTTGTTGTAAAACACAAGGGAGAATCCTTTGTTTTATCTCCTCCAGAAGATCTCTCAGGGCCCTTTCCAAGCGAGGCTTGGTGCTTGTCCCTGCCCCCTGCCCTCTGCCCGTCCGGACGATGTTTCCATGCCCCAGCTCTTGGAATCGTGTTATTGACCTCCACGTGGCACTGCAGGCCTGGCACGGAGCCCGCACGGAATCCAATCGATTTATTGGCTCAGAGCTGCCCGGAGTGGAAGCAGGGAGCACCTGGCTCTTGGGCAGCCTGGGGCGGGTCATCCCGTGGGGATGTGCAGAGAATTCAGCACCGCCTGCTGCTCTGCAGTGCTGCTTAACAGTGTGACATGAGCACAGCTCCCTTTCATAATCCTCGGGCTGTTCCTTCCCTCAGAGCTGAGCCTGCTGTAAATCTGGGGGGTTCTCAGTGCTGGTGTCCTCAGTGTTGCTGCATTTCCTACACGCGACCGAGGGAGGACGGAACCAGGAATTCTTTGTGCCGAGGTTCTCAGTCACTTTTTTGTTTAATCCTTGAGAACTTGTGTGGGAAGGGCATTTGGTGGATGGCTGACATTTGAGTAACTTTTTTCGTCCTTGCTGTAAAGTGGATGAGTTCCAGGCAACTGCAAAGACAGTTTGGGGCTTTCAGACTGGAAACAATTGGGGCATGAGCAAGTGCAGAATGCAAATAGGCACATGGCTGGGAAGGTATGTGCACTTGATTGAGAGACTTGGGGGGGAAAAAAAGGGCTTGTCCAGAGTGTTTTGACCATGTAAAGACAAAACACTTGTAGTCCCACTTCTGTCTGCAGTGCAAGGCCCGCTTTAAAGAGGTCTCTCTGTAAATCTCCCTTTGGAGGATTCTCCTGTGAAGAATTTAACATTATGGCACAGAAACGAGAAGTCAGAGTGACAGCACTGTCATATGATGTGATTCTGATACAATCAGCTACAAGAAGGCAGCATTCAGTACTTTTTGTTTCTAGAAATGAGTTTAAATTTGCTGAATTAAAAAAGGAGAACGTCTTAAATATCTCTTCAGCTTTAATAGTCTTCATAATGTTGAGAGCACATTAGATAAAAAATGATGCAATATTATACTAAAAAAAAGTGAAATTTTTATTCCATGGCAGAGTTCTGGTGCTTTGTTAGCAAAACTTGTACAAAACGTATGTGCACTTTCCTTGCTTGCTTTTTCCTTTCCTACTGTTTCAATAGTAATTTCATAAACTTCTTTGTGAATCTATATAAACTCAGCAGCTGTACCTAGATCCAATTTTAAGACATTCTGACTTCTTAGAAACACCTGCTGCATTTTTGTTTTTACTTGGGATTGGTTTTTTGCTTTGGCAAAGGGCAAGCTTTGGATTCTGTATCCCTCTTTCGGGTGCAGGGTGTTCAGTGCTCCTGTTTCTCTAACGTAGGAATTGTGGTTTTGTAGGGTAGCTTGAAGCCCCATATTTAAATTTCATAGAAATACCATGTGGAAAGAAATGGGTGACTGACATGGGAATGATCTGTGTGGAAAGGACAAACCAAACAGATCTTCCTGAGAACTGGCTGGGAAAAGTAGCCTGGAGCTGTTACAGCCAGCAAAGAGCAGGCACAGGGTGGTCAAAGGTGCACAATGTTTTGGTGACAAATTCCTGCTGAGCAGAGCCCAAAGTACGGCCTGCTGCAGCCAGCCAGGCTGACTTGCTTTGTGCTTACTAGCCAGGGTCTCACTGTGAAAGTAGCTTTTAGCTACAAAAAGGGGCATTAATCTTACAAATTAATAAGTCTGAAAGCAGGTTGAGAGTTGTATTGCTTATGTCCTCCCTACTGTAGGGCCCACTTGTTGGAAAACCAATGTTATTTTTTTTCCTGAGGGCTGAAGTAGTGACTAAGAAAAGAATAGTTCTGATAAATAATGAAAAAGAGGAGAAAATACAACTTCGAAGATCAGTACAAAAGAGGCAGAAATTGTATGTGTTTCAGTACTGGTTGTTTTTTGTTATGGTTGGGGTTTTTTTGGTTTTTTTTTGTATTTTTTTCTGAACACTGACATTTCCTTCTGTTAATTTTTAATCTTTGTCAGTTGTGTTAGGGAGGAGTTTGCTTTTTGGCATTAATCTCTTAAAATGAAGGACACATGAAGGAAAAGCACCAACCTTGTAGATGTCAAACTGATCTGCCTGGGTTGTTACACTGATCCCAGCTCATGCCCTGCATTTGTATTACCATGGATCACAGCTTTGTTTATTAATATAGGAATGGGTCCATATTTATTCTCTACTGCTCTGAAAAGCTACTTTAAAAAAAATACTGGTGTGGATCACAACAGAGATTTGTCTGGTTTGAATTTTCGGTTTCCCCCCAGATAATTGGTCACCCAAGCAATATTAAATCAATTGATAATTACTGTATGAGAGGAGAAAAGACCACAGTTAAATGGATCATGGATCTTTTTGTGTCAGAGTTGAAAACTTTTCTTCTAAGCAGCTTTTCAAGCTTATGTTTACTGACAAAAGTTTGCATTTTGAAATGGATTCTGGACTTTGTTCTGTGCAGATGTACTCCATGGAACATGACTGTGACCACTAATGGTTTGTGTGGATAAAAATGGCAGCACATGTGTGTTGGCAGGGGGAACTGTTTTGGCATATTTTTAAAAGCTTTTGGTGTTTGTTTCAGAAAACAGAAAGGACAAAGTCCCTAAACTCTGTAGTGAGAGTTTAGCTGTGTAACATGGGAACTTTCAGCCTAATTCAGTACCAGTTTTGGCATTGCTTAGGAAGGGAGACTGAAATTTTTAACAGTTCAGACCAGCAATTTGTCCTGGTCATGGAAAAAGTCAGGGTGACTTCCAGTACCATTTGAGTTGGAGTGAATGACATGAATGTATTGATTGTGTATGAGTGACTGATCTCCAGGAATTTGCTCCTGTCAGATGGGCACATTCCAGAGCTGTTCGTGCTTTTGGTTTAACTCTCGTCCCAACGATTCGTTGGCAGAATCTGTACTGTGTGCAAAAAGCACTAATGAAAAGTGCAGTCTTGGTCACAGTGTGCAGTATTCCCGGGGGACTTGCAAGAGTAAATGACATTTTTCTGCTCAGGCTGAACATTTAGTATGGAACCAATCACTGTCAGTTTCCCAGCAGTCCTGGGTCTGCAAGGTGACTGATCTGCTTCAATATCTTAAAATATTCTTTGAATGCTGCTGTTGCAGTTTGTCAGTTGTAGAAAGGCTGTTTGAAGGCATTTTCATGAAGGTGATGAGCTGCAGAAAGAAAAATTTTGGAGACAATTTTTAGAAAGATGCACAAAAACATCCAGCTGGCAGTGGATTATTTGAGCATGGCATAAACATAAATCCAGTATCTGGTAATGATTATGTTTCAGAAACATGCTTGTAATTAATTTTAAGAGAGAAAAGCTAGTTTTTCTGGAATAGACAAACCTAAGAAGAATATAATTACGAAGACATCATTGTAAAATCTTTCCTCCTTTATTTTAAATTAAATTTCTCTTCAGAACAGATTTTTTCTCTTCAGAACTATTCAGAAATAGTTTCAAATATCTTTTCACTGGAGTGAATTGGTGTGGATCTTGGGGGAGCTGGAATAAATGAGAGTAGTGAATGAAAATGCCTTTAATCAAGTACTGCTTGGAGCAAAATACCCAAAGGGAATAAACACATCGATGCCAGGGCACAGGTTGCAGGACACTGCAGGCTGGGCTCTGCTCTGCACGTGAATTACCTGTTCAGGTGGGCTCAAACCTGTGCCCAGAGATGATCTGCCAGCTTTGTTCTGCTGCTGTGCCCTGCAGCGTTCTCTGAAGGAGCGAGAAATCGTGGGTGGATGTGCAGTACTAGGTTGTGTCATTAAATGTTACGTTCTGTCAGCTCAAAGCTGGTCACTTAGGTACCATATTAATTCTCTTCCCTCATACCTGGGCATGCAGTGAGCTCCTGGAGTTCCGAGGGGATGGTTTTGTATATATTTATATAAATTTTAAACCAGCTTTCTTTGCACTGGACAGCAGGGGAAAGGTGTAAGTCATTCGGGGATCGCTTCCTAAACAGCAGCTTTTCTGACTCTCTGTTGTTCCACGACAATAATTTGGAATAAGGCTCGAGAATTGAACACGGCTGCCCACACACGACCAGAATTTGAGTGTTGCCAACCAGGCTGTTGCTGGCCTGAGTGAAGAGGTGTTTGTGAGGCCCTGGAACCTCTTGTCAGCCACAGAGCGTTGTCTGTGAAGAGCTGCAGGAGTCAGCAGCAGGACAATTCATGTTTCTTAACAAGCTCCACCTTCCCAGCTGCACGCCCTTGTACAGTGGATGCCCGAGCAGGTTTAGCAACTTTCTGTCAGGGATTCCCTGTCTCTCCCCAGGAGAGTGTGAATATCTGTTAAACTTCCCCTTCTCCTCCCCTGCCCCTCCACCCTCAGGCCACTTGGCAGGTTTTTGTCAGCTCCAGGCCAGGTCTGACCTCTGCTCTCATCTTTTCCCTTCGGTGCTGGCTCCTCCTTGAGTGCACAAGTAGAACCTGGAGCCCTCAGCTTAGGAGGAAGGAGAGCTGAGGATGGTGTGTGTGGCACATCCATTTTCTAGGAAAGGAGCTCCCGACATCTGTGAGCAAACCTAGACTGCCAGGAACTCAATCCTCAGCCAGAAAAGATGGCAAAACCCCACTGATAAAGGGCAGTGGCAGGAGAGCAGGGCGTTGCTGGAGGGGAGGATTGTGCCAGACATGCACAGTCTTGAGACTGTCCAGCACTTACTGAGGCAAAGATCCTGGGAGAGAAGGATGCAAATGCCTAATTAAAGATAGAACTGACATTTGGATATACAGAAGGCTGATAGCAGTTGCTGTCTGTGTTTTCCTGTGTGTGCAACAACCTTAAAATACATTGCTGTGATCTTCCTTGGCAGGCTGTGCTTCAGTGTGCAGTGTTTGGGAGAGAGAATACCCTGAGAGCAGGGAAGTCACTTTTTGGGTACGAAGCTTATCTTTTGTCAAAATGCAAGTTTGAATTCTTCGTCATTTCCTGCTTTCTCTGGAATTTTTGAGGAAACGTTGGTAACATATCAAAATATTAAATATAAGGACTGTAATGTTGGGGTGCTGTCAGCTTATATCAGCAAAGGCAGTGAGGGGGTTTTGATGGCTGCCCTGCTGTTCCTTATCTCAGCTTCTCAGGAGAGAAATCAAGTTGAGCTCCTCTTCTTGTTTTGTCTCATGTGTTACCTGGAGGGGTGAAACAAAGGAGTTTTCCATAGGGGGTAAGTTAAGAGAAGCTCTCTGGGTTTCATCTTTCCCCTCTTATCTAACAGTTTATCTCAGTTTTTATTGCTGCTATCTAAGTAGTTACTCCTTCAGCTGACATGTGCATTATATGGATGTTGCAACTGAACATAACTTGTTTTTCACCTTCCCTGCTGCCTAGGAGCTGTGAGATGTTATAGGTCCTTATGTGTGGTGAACTTGGTTGTATTCCTCAGTTTTATCTCCCTTCCATTTTTCCAAATGTCTCAGTGCCCTCCTATTCCTTATTCCCTTTTTACATCAAATATAAAACTCTTTTTAAAATTTATGTGCCACAGATTTAAAAATAAAAAAATCCCAAGTGTCACCGTCCTGTTAGATTTTGATTAGGCGTTGAGTTTTAAATCTTACTGGCATTTAAGTATTTTGAACCTTTGGACAACTGGACCTGCAGAGCTGATGGATTCAGGAATGACAGGGATTGGCAGGAGGGAAGGTGAGGGTATGGTGGCACTGTGTGCCTTGTCAGTGAGGGAGATGTTTGGGAACTGGCTGAAAGTTCCCTTTGAGGCCGAGGGTTCTGCTGCTCTGGGGTTTGCATGCGGTGGTGATAACTGCACCTAACCCAAGCCTTTCTCTGGAACTTGGTTGTTACATTTCCTTTCTGGCTGCTGGTCGGACCTGGCTCTAGGTCTGCAGCAAATTTCCTTGCAAATCCAGCTATGGCTTTTCAGAGCTGTGCTGTGAAGGAAAACACTCTGAAAGTCAGCTTATCCTTCTGGGCACCCCAGAATGGACACTTACCATTAGCAGAGATCTTTTTTATCCAAGAATTCCATTGTTTTAACTTTTCCAGTGAAACAAACACCGTTGGCTTCTCTCTGAGATAAACATGAGGAAATGTATTGGAGGGTTCAAATAATTTGCAGCAAAGGAGGTGCAGGACCACACATGAAATGAGACTTGAGCAGCTGCTGACAGGTGTTCAGTAATGGAGTGTTGGGTGTTCTGAACGAGGTTGTTTGATTTCATACAGACTTCAGTTTTGCTTAGTTTTGAATAAGATGTTTGAGTATAATTTGGAGTTCAAGCTGCATTGCAGTTGGGATAGCTGGGATGAAAATACAATGATTCCTTTATCTTTGTCCCTTCGTGTGCAGAAACGTGTGCTGGTTTGGAAGTGTGCAGGGGAGGGGGCTGTTTGTGTCCTGGCACTGGGACTGTTGGGGTGTCTCTGCAGGGCCAGCAGCTGAACTGGATGATCTGTGGGTCCCTTCCAGCTCAGGGTATTCTGTGATCTGGCCACTTTTCTGAAGGCCCCTCAGGCACTGATGATCTAAATTAGCACGATGGTGCAGTGCTGCTGTGACCCCGAGGTGCAGCGAGAGGAGTTACACATCTATTCCTCATGCTCTGTTTGTGTGTGGAAAGCCAAATGCTTTCAGGAGTCAGGCTGGTGGTGCAGCTGTGGGTGAGCTGTACCCTGCACATGTAGGTTGATCATGTCATGAGGCAGTGCAGCTTCAGATGCTTCCAGAAGAGGCTGAGGTTTGTTGTGTCAGGAGGAGAGAGCACCGCTTCCGAGTGACAGCCATGGCCGTCCCCTGATTGTCCTCATCTTCTTCAGGCTGCATCAATGGAGCACATCCAGGGAGCTTGGAAGACCATCAGCAATGGGTTTGGACTCAAGGATTCTGTCTTTGATGGCCCCAACTGTATTTCACCGACCATTGTCCAGCAGTTTGGTTACCAGCGCCGGGCGTCCGATGATGGCAAAATCTCGGATACTTCCAAAACCAGCAATACCATCCGTGTTTTCCTGCCCAACAAGCAGCGCACCGTGGTGAGTCTGTGCCACCTTTGTCTCAGAATCCCTCTGCTGCCACTGGGATGTGGATCTGGCACCAGAAATGCCCTTTCCTTAGGCAGAAAGGGTCTTCCTGTGATGGTCAGCAGTTGGTTGGTTTTAGAGGACATATTTTAAACATGCACTGTATCTGGATTTTGAGAAGCTGTATTTCTCTGCCGCAGTGCTGTGAATTTTCTAATGTACATGAACATTGAAGTGCAGTTGTTGGCTGACCTAAACAGTGATGCCTGCATGACAGTTCTGTCACCATTTTCCTCTCTTGGATGCCCACAGTGAAGTGTGGGGGTTAAAGCTGTAGTGAAACTTCTTGAGGGAGCACTTCTGTTCAGTTTCTTGGAGCTGAGTGTTCCTAATAATAGTCTTACCCAAAGTTCCCTGAAATCTAAATTAAGCCTTTTTCTGTACTTGAGGTAACTCCATTTGCCTGCATTTCTTTTCCTTCTGTAGGCTACCTACTTGTGTAAAATCTTGTTTCATAGAAACTCAGTAATTGTGAAGAACTGAGAAGTTATAAAATGGCTTCAGAACTTCCTTTGCAGGAGTGTACACAAGTGCATTTTGTGCCGATTTCCTGGAATTTCTAAACAAAATGAGAAAATGGTCTTCCATTCCTGGAAAAGCTTAAAGGAATTGTGCAGTCAGTGCCTTAAATGTTTTGTTGCCTTTTTTTTTCCTTTGGTCGCAGGTGAATGTGCGAAATGGGATGACCTTGCATGACTGTCTCATGAAGGCACTGAAAGTAAGAGGTCTGCAGCCAGAGTGCTGCGCAGTTTTTCGACTTCTTGCTGAGCCAAAAGGGTAAGAGTGAAACTTCCACCCAGAGAATGTAAAAATCTTGGGTTTGGAATAGCAGCAATCATGCTTTCTTCCCCCTGGCAGTTTCGTTGTGAACACTTCCATGTTGCTTTCTTTACCCTCTTCGAGGAGCAACTCTTGTCAGCTTCCTCGGTATTAACCATTTTATTTTTGTTTTAAAGCTAAATATTGAAAATACTTAAAATGGAGGGGTTCACTCAAGTGCTTGCAGCCCCTTAGTGAGCGTTTTGCTGTGCTCTACATGAAGTGATGCCTTCATATTTGAGGTGCTTTTCTGTGCTGCATTTGTAGTTGGTAAATTCATTGTTAGTGATTCTTTGCCCACTTCCCTGAACAGTTCTGTGTCCTCAGTTTTGGGGGTCTGCATTCCTCTACAACTTCCCAATGTCTGGATTTCAATCTCACTTCAGATCTTCCTTATATTTTTGTAGGATCGGGGATGCTGCTATTAAATACAAAATGATTATTTTACAAGCTGAGGGAGTGGAGGTATCTCATGGAGTTAATACACTTAACTTCATACCTCCTAAAGCTTGGGTTTAAAGCTGCCTGTAGCCTCAGCATTTGTGGGGTTACATCTCTGTGCAGCTGAGGCCATTCTGGGGTCAGGAGTAATGTCAGTCCCAAGCACCTGATAATGGCTTTTGCATCACTGAGTCCGTCACTCAGAATTTGTTATGTTTATAAGGGTATTTCTGTGACTCCATTAAAGCTCCTAGGTGCTTATGTTAACTATTATATATATAATAAACATGTTAAAAAAGGAGCAGAAAAAGAGGTGACTTGCCCTGTGTTCCAAGTTGCTTCTGATTTTTTTGAGCGGAAGACACTGAGATTTATCTAGCTCGCTGTAAGAGGTTAGCCATGCTTCTCTGGGTATTTGTTCTCAGTTTACTCAAGAAAACTCACAAAATGTAATTGTTGATGAGGCCAGGCTTATCTCCAGAGGGATTTTGTTGTCTCCATTTTCTCTTCCAGAAAAAAAGTGCGTTTGGATTGGAACACAGATGCTGCCTCCCTGATTGGAGAGGAGCTGCGAGTGGACTTCCTCGACCATGTGCCACTCACCACACACAATTTTGTAAGCTTTTCCTGCTCTGTGTTTGGATGTAAATTCTATGCATTGAACCACATATTTGGCCAAAGAATGCTTTGGGCTTAGACAGCTTTTGGCTTTCTGGGCACAGGGATTTTCAGAAGTTGTGGTTGATGCCTTCAGCCCTGCTCCCCACAAATTACCTTGGCTACGTATCAGTTTGCAGTGAAATGCCTGAATTGTATTTATTACACTGGTGATGCCCAGGTGTCAGAGACTGTCAAAGCTCACATCATGCACATTATTCACAGGTCTGATGATTGCCATTTTTATTTTATATAAATACCAATGTCTGTAACTCTTGTGTTAAGATAACCGTGTCTTTAAAGTCCAGAAAAGGGGGAAAATGTGCATTTTCAGTCTCTGGCTCATCAGTTAAAAAGGCTGGGTAGGCTTTATTGGACTGATGGTATTTGTACTGAACCTGCAGGGGTGCTGTTAATTCTGCAGCTCATGACATTGCTTTGTGAGCTCATGCTGCCTTGCAATTTGACAGAGTGTTCTTTGGGGGAATGAAAGGCTTTAGTTTGTAGTTCCTTCTCAGAAATGGATTATTTATTCCATACAGAACAAGTGAGTTGAAGGTGGTTCTGTGTTTTGTGGGTTTTTTAATTTAAAAAAAATTTTTAAATTCTTTTTTTTACAAAGAGATAATGCCCAGCTCTTAACAGTTTTACCTTGCAATATATTCTCCTCTGTTGGAAGGAACTCTGTTTCTATATTTTAGCCTTTGTATTGTTTTGTTCTAGAAATACATTGTGCCAAGTGGCAAACCTAAGGGATTGTCATTGACATCCATGTGAAAGGTTAGGATTGATTTACAAAACCTGAAAGTCACTTTACTTCTACATTACATTTTAAAAAAACTACAGAAAACACCATCTGCAGTTGGTCACCAGAAAATCAATATTTTTCTCCAGATCTGGAAGAATCTGAAATTTGGAGCCTTCCTCCCCAGGGTGTTCTGGAAGAAGAAACCCCTTGGTTCATTTTAATCTTTTTTTGTACTTTAGAAGCTTTTAAAAAAGCAGAGAGGCTGCCATTCTAAAAAAGTAGAAATTCCTTAGACTTTTAATTACTAAGGAATTCATTTCTCATGCAAGGGATATTGGTTAGTCATAAACACCAAAAAAACAAGAGTTTTGGCTAATAAAAAAGATGAGGTGAGCCTTCCAATTTGAGCCTCTTTTACCTCCTTAGTGTTACTGAAAACAAACAAAAACCCCAGCTCCTGGCTCATGCAGCTCTGTCACCTTGCTGAGCAAAACAGTTGCTTTTGCATTTGACAGAACACTTGTCCTTTTCTTCCTTGTTTGGTTTTTTTTTGGTAAATAAAGCCCTCAGTGTTTCTAAACTTTCCAGGTTTCCAACTAAACTGGAAATTCATGCTAGAATATTCGAGTGTGGCTTTAAGCTCAGTAGCAGTTAGGGGGCTCTGATAGCATTTTAGCATGGCTGTTTATTTCAGTCGAGCTCTGAAGATGCAGATCTCGGTTAATGAAGAGCTCATGAGCTTGGGTTAATCACCTGCTGCGTTTTCCAGGCTCGGAAGACATTTCTGAAGCTCGCCTTCTGTGACATCTGCCAGAAGTTCCTGCTCAATGGCTTTCGCTGCCAGACGTGTGGCTACAAATTCCACGAGCACTGCAGCACCAAGGTGCCCACCATGTGTGTGGACTGGAGCAACATCAGGCAGCTCTTGTAAGGACCGTTCCTTCCTGAGGGCAGCAGCAATTCTGTGTGGCAGTTGTTTTGTGTCTCCCATCACAGAGGTCCTGTTGGAGTGCTGGGAAGCGCAGTCCCTGTGACCGGTGTGCAGAGTTGTGTATTGATTTCATGAAACAGCCAGCAATGAGTGTCTGTCTGCAGGGGGAGGAGGCCGTGCACATCAACTGCATTTTGTTCTTGCTCTGAATTTTAATATTCTGGGACAAGCAAACAAATAGCTTGAATGACCAGGCAGTTGCTCTAATGCTCTCTGTTTGAACAGGGGGACAGCAATTCCTCTCACACACCACTTCTGGTAGGAATAAACCAGGCCATGATTCAGTTGGGTTTTAGCTGTTGGAAGCGTTAGTGGTCCCAACTTCTGACACTGTTGCAAATGGTGAATGGTGAGAAAACAGATGAAGGGTAATACTTTCCTAATACCAGTTGCAAGAAGTTGAAAATCGTTATGTTAGAAGAAGTCCTTTTATGCCAAAGTGTTAAAGCCTGTAATTGTTTTTATGTGTCTTAGTGGTTGAATTTTTTTATAACTCAGCTTGGTCATGTAGTTCTACATTTTCCTCACCAAGAGAGTGCAGGATGACTTGTGCCACTTGGTGCTCCCTGGCTTTAATAGAACTTAATTGTGTCAAGTACCCTTCCAGGAAAATCTGAAGTCTGATACAAAAAGGTTAGAAAGAACACGTGGAACTTTTCTTTGGGAGTCTCAAGGCAGAGGTTTTAGTTGTACACAGAGGAAAAACATGATGTCGAGATAGGAATGTGTTCGTGAAGTTAATCATGCTGCAAAGAAACAGCCCTGTAAATTTTCAGCTTTCAAGAGCATTGTACAGGAGGTAGTGTAGCAGTTGAAACTGTAATTGTTTTTGTTGATATTTCAGATTGTTCCCAAATTCAAATATCAGTGACAGTGGTGTCCCTGCACTACCTCCCTTGACAATGAGACGGATGCGGGAGTCTGTCTCCCGGATACCTGTTAGGTAAGCTTGTATTTCCTGTCATTTCTCTTTTGGGAAATACACTTGTTTCAAAACAATCAATCCAAAGCAACAAAAGACCCCCCAGCTCCTCCAAAGCAGAGCAGTCTGATAGAAGGTTGGGGTGAATGTGCAAGGCAGCAACACCACTTCATCACAGATTATTCCTTCTTGTTCTTAGATCCACCAAAGCATTGATTAGAGATTTTGTGGTTTTAAATTTCAGCCTTAAAATGTTAAGGTAGAGTACGAAAGGCTTTTTGGAGACCTTTGTTTTCCTGCCTAAGAAAATCCAAGGCTCCCCCTTTTGTTATTTTTGTGAACTAATTTCATTTATCTGATCAGGTAGTTGCATCAAGAGTTTGTGTCTCGTGGTGGATGATTCACATCCATAAACTAAAATAATGCTCTGGTAATTATGATGACAGATAGGAGTTTAAAGAGAGAACAGTGGGAACTGAAAATATGCTCTTCTTAAAGAAAATTCTGATACCTAAAAAGAACATCCCTGTAGTTTCAAGTGCTGAAATGAAACTTGTGGCCCTTTGCAAGGGGCCTGTCCCCTGATCCTAACGTGTGCCTGTATTCTTTTCCTTGAAATTCTAGAGGCTGAAGAGAGCAGGCCAGCTTTTGTTTTTTCTGCACCCATTTGAAAAATCTGTTCAGGAATGAGGCACAGAGCACGTAGCTGACTTGTAAATGGTTCTATGTATTTATTTCTTTATTTTAATGGGAACTGCATCAGGAATTGATCTTTGCCATCTTACTCTTATTTCCAGTGTTGTTGAACAGTGACTTATTAACTTAATAGATGTTTTGGAGGGTTTTGTGAAGGCTGGCCCATTTCAGTTAAGATACACGTGTGTTTTGGGATCCTTATGGTCTGAGTGGCCTTAGCTGTGATTTATAACTCTTTGTTGAGCTGGATTGTAGTCTTGGCCTCCTTTTAACTGGTGTTGGGTTTCATGACTTCCTTGCTGGCTGTTCTGTGCAAACCATGGAACAGTCTTGCAAAGCTTTACAAATTCAGGGCTTAGCTCTTGAGCTGTGTGTTTGACAGGCCTGAAATGAGCAGTTTGTTTAATTTCACAGTCCTGAATTCATCTCTCAGAGCCAGTATTTTGTCAGAGTATTAAATGTGATTGGATGGGGATTGAGGTGAACTGTGGCAAAATTTGTAACAGCAGAAACAGACCTCAGCTAAACACACTAATTAAAGTATGTGAGCTGACAAGATCTTCAAGTTTATAAAATTTATTTCATGATTCAGCTGACCACGTAGTTTAGTCGATGTGTAAGTCCCAGCTTTTTGTCTGCTTGGAACTGTGTGTACATTGCTTTTGGACAGGTTACATTGAACAGTGTTTTTCACTTGCTGGAGGGGAGAAAAATAACCACAACTTTCCCTCTCTCTCTCTTCCCTTCTCAGCTCCCAGCACAGGTATTCTACACCTCATGCCTTCACTTTCAACCCTTCCAACCCTTCCTCTGAGGGCTCTCTGTCCCAAAGACAGCGCTCCACATCCACACCAAACGTGCACATGGTCAGCACCACGATGCCTGTAGACAGCCGGATAATCGAGGTAATGCTGCTGGGGGCAAAGAGCACAGAGTTCAGCTAAAATTGCCACTGCCCATTAATGGTCACTGGTTGGTTTTCCTTCTTGCCTTTCTTGTCATTTGCTCACTGTTTGCCTCAGTTGGCCGAGTGGGGAAGAGTTTAGGAGACGCATTTGCATAGGAAGTTAATAATTAATTCTTGCAGTCTATCAACTTTGCTGGAGTATCAGGCACATTTTAGGGGTGTGTAAAGATGGGGTGGAGCTTAACTAGTAAGCTGAGTTTTGTGAAGAAATGCTTTTTAGGCGTGTCTAAAAATGTTCTTTCGAATTTAAAAGTCTGGGTTTGTTGGGGGGCTGGTGTTTTATTTTAAATCAGACTAAAGGTGCTCTAAGTCTGGGTGTAGTTCTTGGACTTGGAGTGCTCAAGTCAAAGCTTCCTGGTGATCTGTTTTGTCTTACTCCTGTATGGAATTAACAGCAGTTCTGTGGGCTAAAGCCAGCACTGTCTGAGAGTCTTTCTGCTGTTCCTTGCCTTCAAGCACCTTTTTCTTGCATTTTCCTTTGAGTGGCAGTGAGGGACAACTCTTGGAATTCAGGCCCAAAGTGGTTGGGCTTTTTAAATTTTGTTTTGTGCTAACCTTTACAAAATGGTGTGCAGGAAAGGCTGGCAGGAGAAAGTGCTGAGCTGCAGGACCTCAGCGAGAGCGAGCGCTGTTTGTTGCTTTTGCCTCTGGAATAGTTTAAAAACTCTTGAGGCCAAGCAAAAGCCTTTGACTACTGAGTTCACCTGCATCTTCAGCTGGGGATTTGTGGGCTTCTGTGAAATGTGAAGATGCTCTGAAGTGAGGTAGAGAATTCCTCTGCACCTTGGGAACAGAACAGGAGTGCCCTGCAGCCCCAGGAAGCGTTTTTGGTCAGAGGCTTTGTGGCAGCTGGGGTTTATGGGGAAAGGTGTCCTCCCTTTCTCTCTGGGTTTCTTTGGCTCATGGCCCTTTTTACTGCTTCAGAGGCCTGGCTGACCATCTTGGATGGCACAAACCCTAATAAAGCACTCCAGAAAATCTGAATTACTGACCTTGGTAGAGCGATGAGTCTTTAAGGAGCCATTGCTTTCTTTATTCTTTATGCAGAGCAGTAAGGACAGAAATGCTTTCTATTCTGGCTCTTGACATTATCATAAAAATAGTTGTTAGGTCCTAAAGGCTTTTAAAAAGCCCCAAAGCAATGCAAAAAGAAAGTAGCAGAGACTTTCTAGTATACCAGGAGAAAAACTGTCATAAAAAAAGTGGTTAACCCAAGGATAGATCCTAGTGAACCTCTGGGTTTGAGCAGGAATACTTACTTAAAAATTTTACTGCACTTAATTTATCAAGCAAATTAAGTTACTTTTTCTTACATTTATCCTAACATTTATTTTTAATTTTTTTTTTATACTTCCTCTGTTCTTTTCTTTTATCTCATACTGTGTTGGCCTAGAATAACAGCCTGAATGCTTCTCCCAGCTCCTGGTGCAGACGGTTTTGTTTGAGGGGAAGAGTAGGTATTTCCTTGGTGCCTTTTGTTCTCTTGTGATTAACAGGATTGCTATAACTTGCAAGCCATGGCAGTGTCCACGTGAAGTGTTTAATCTGGAGCTGATTGGCTGAGAATCTTTCCAGCATGTTTATACTCAAATATTGAGGCTGTTAATTGGAAGAGGCAAATTGATGGAAGAGCTTCATGTTTAGTTCAGCTGGCTGAATTCATCCTCCTCTGAATTTGAATCGGCTTGGATTAGAATGCATTAGGTCACACAGTCTTTAAAGCAAAACCTTCTCAAAACACATCCATTGTGTGGCTTTTTCCCCTCTGGAAACTGTTTTTATTGACTGTACCCATACAAAGCCCTGAGATTAAGAACACGCTGTACTGTTTTTATTTCCCATCAAAGTAAAGTTGACAGACTACAGCACTGGGGATGGTGTTATTTGTGTTGTAAGAACAGCTCTAAAGAGCAGGGGATTGGTTTGTTTGCTGTTGAATTCATAAGCAAATAAGAAAATATTCACATCAGGGTTGAAGCTCAAAAATACTTGAAGTAAGAACTCCGTATAGATAAGTTTGAGAAACGTTTTAAATTCTTTAGTTGTCCTTTGCCAGCTTCCTTGAAAGCAGTTACATTCTCAGGCTGATGTACAAAACCAATCACTTGTTATTCATTCAGGTTCTGAAAGGTTTTTATTTCCCTTAAAATGAACAAAAGTAGTAGATTGAAGAGTTCTTCATTGGTACTTCATGCAGATTTTAATCCACTCAGGTGTTGAGCAGTGGCAATCTGCAAAAATGCTGTACATAGTCCAGCCTGGGTGAATGCAACTAATGAGCTAAAACAATGTATTTCATAACTGAGTCTTTGCTAAGGATAATCTTAATTTGAAACTGTGTAGTGGAATGTGGGTTTGTTGTGTCCTCCTATGAAATCTGACATGTATTATTCTACTAATTAGTTAGAGAGTTTGAATTGACTTCTATTAACTCTGACAGTGTTTAACCTCTCTGTAGTGCATGTTCTTGCTTTGTACTCACACAGTCCCTGGATATTTTCCCTTTCCTGTTTGTACTTTGGGATAATACAAGTGGCAGGTGAGAAAAGCTGTGGAGTGCTGTTTGTCAGAGCTTAGTTCTCTCTTGTGCATGGCTGTAGAGTTGTGTTGTGCCCGTGGCATGAGGTGAGACTTGTGGCACTGTCCTGGTGACCTGTGGGGAAACACTGTTCAAATGCCAAATTCCCTGTGGGAATGTGCTTGGAAAAGGAGAGGGGTCTGTGCAGGGGCACTCGATGTAGCCTGTCTGGGGGGTCGAAGTAGTGTGGTAGAGTTATTTCACAGTGGATATGGAGTTGGAATATTTGGGGGGGTTTGGAAGTCCTACTTTGAACCCAAAAGCAGTTTGGGAGCTGTGCCCTGGGCACAGAGGCATTCCCAGGAGCTCTGTCCACACCTGGAACACGAGCATGAAGTGCAGGGGGAATGCAGACAGTATTGCTGCTGTTTCTTCTTGTTTTGTGTCCTTTTTTTTCCTCTTTCCTTTATGGTAGCAGTACTTTTAATATGCTGTGAGTCTCTTCCCTGTTCTGTAAGAATTCACAAGCTGCATGGGTTTCCTGCAGGATTGGTGTGATGAGCAAGTCCCCAATCCTGGGGGTGTTGGCCAGCCCTGTATTGCACTTGACCCAAACTGGCACAGCAACTTCCACACCACCCCTGCTTGCTCCTTTGTGTGCTCATGTATTTATTAACTTTATTATCCATCTTCTCTGTTGCAGGATGCAATTCGAAGCCATAGTGAATCAGGTATGGTTTCAAAAATCAAACATTTTCTAAGATGATTTGATTTGTTTGTTTGCTTCTTCATAAACTGTTTTCTTGTATTTCTGTCTTAAAGCCTCACCCTCTGCTCTGTCTGGAAGTCCCAACAATATGAGCCCAACTGGCTGGTCTCAGCCTAAAACCCCAGTCCCAGCCCAAAGAGAGAGAGCCCCTGGATCTAACACGCAAGAAAAAAACAAAATTGTGAGTATGGTGATATTTGTTCTAATTAAAAAATGGTTAAACTGTGCTGGGAGGAGTGGTGTGTTGGGATAAATTTCTGCACTTAGAGGTGCAGGCAATCTTGGATTGCTCTCACTGTGTATGCAGTAGCAATTTAATTTTAATTAATTTGGGAATGATGGCACTATGGCCTTGGGTTATACATACCCAGAACAGAGTGTTCTGGGTTGCAAATGAATTTCAGGCTGTGGTGTGACATTGTTTGTCCGTGCAGGTCCAAGGATTACCTTTTAAGTCTTTAGAGGTTGCATCTTTTTGATTCTGTTGTAATATGTTTAAAATTGGCTTTATTTAGCACTATTTGAACTGTGTTGCTTCCATAGAAGGTGGATATTGATAATGCCTTCATTTCCACTGGGGAGCCACATGTCTCAGGGATAAACAGATTTTACAAAATGCAATTTTTCCCTCAGGGGTTTGATTTAAACGTCGGGGTGGGGGGAAAGAAAGAAGAGTTAGAATAATAATTAATAATATCTTCAATGTTTTGAAGGCTTCCAAGTTTTCAAAATGAAAATACAGTTGCTTAGTGGGATTCACAGTTTTTGCTCACTTGGACATTTGAGAATTTTGCTCTCATCTATTTGGCTTCTTCCATTTAAATATGTAAAAGAATTACAGAATTTTAGCATTGTACTTTTGAATAAACCAGTTTCTTAAGTACTTCAGATGTTTTAAAATAGTTGATTGTAAAATATTTGTTCCTCTTAGGATCTAAGATTAGAGTTTAATTGTCTAGTGCAGAACTTCATGATAAGCAGTTCCAAGACATCCAAGACAATGTGGTGGTTTGTTGTTTGGCTTTTCTGCTAAAAACCCCCACCAGCCCTCACAAACTGAGGAGAAAAACAAAAATCCAGCCTGCAGGACAAACCCCTCAAGGTTTCAGGTCGTAGTGAGCTTGCATGACGGAAGTGATTTAATTTTTCGTGCGTGCGTAATATAAGTGATGAACTCTGAGAGCCTGTGAATTGTTGTTACAGAGGCCTCGCGGACAGAGAGACTCGAGTTATTACTGGGAAATAGAAGCCAGTGAAGTCATGCTCTCCACCAGGATAGGCTCGGGCTCCTTCGGGACGGTTTACAAGGGCAAGTGGCACGGTGAGTCCTGGCATGCCGGGGCAGCAATTCAGGGCAGATGGATCCGTGCTGCTGGGAGCTCCTCTGCCCCGAGGCTCAGGGGACAGACAGGAGCTGCCTTCCAGAGCAGCACTGAGGTGAAAGCAAAGCACAAAAAACCTGAATCTCACAGCTGCGTCTCCATTTCCACCCCACTGATCTCTTCATTCCCATCTTCTACACCAGCTCGCTTTCGGAGAAGGGTTTATTTTCCATTAGCAGGGAAATTCCACAGCCTGATGTTAAATTGTGTTTACCTTCTCTTAATGCCTGTGTGGTTTAATTAGCATGCCTCATTTCAAGGTGGGAGGGAAAGGAAATCAGCATGAATTGCTTCTCTGTGGAGTTTTTTCAATGGAAAAATGCTTAATGTGAGAGTTTGATACGTAGTTAGTGGGAATAGTTTGAAAACAGGCACCCTGCAGAGCTGCAGAATTTGTTTCCAAATTCATGGCTTGTGATTTTAAAGAGAAACACACAGAAACCCCTCCAGGCCCTAATTTAAATACCAGTATTGTCATTAAAAAAGCTGACAAAACAAATCTGGAAACTTGTCTGCTGCCCTCTGTTTTTAATGAGTAAATACTTGCGTGTCTCAAAGCCCAAATACTGTCAGCAGCAAGGGAAGCACTATTGTTACACTGAAAGTATTGAACAGGTTCTGATTTTCATTATGGGACTGAAATGGAGCACAGAAATCAAGAGGAAAAATAAGTCCAGTAAGATTTCCCTGAGCAAGGTAATGAAAAATAAATTCATATTAAGATTTATTTTAATATAACATTTACACCTCTTCAAGTACCAAGAATTAAATAATTAATTAAAGAAATTCTGCATGAAGGGGAGGTTTTAGGCTTTCTGATGTGCTCAAATGAAGGGCTGTACTTTCATAAATAGTTTATATATATAAACTCTTCAGTATTTAAATTCAATAATAAAAACACAAAAGTGTGTGTATATGTGTCCTGCAAAAAGCATTTTAGCCAGCCATAGCCCTTAAAAATAGAAGGGAAGTGTGTGAATAATTAATTAATGACTTTTTCCATTAAAATTCAGGTAAACGAACTGCTTGATACCACAGAAATTTGCCTGCAGGGAAATCTTGACCTTTGTACAAATTAGTAAACGTGTGCTATGCACAAATTAGGCATTACAATTACATTATATATTGATGCTATTTTGGAGAGGAAAAGCTGCACTGTTAGTAACTTTTGTGGTAATTGTATTTGCAGGGGATGTAGCAGTGAAGATCCTAAAGGTCGTAGACCCAACCCCAGAACAGTTCCAGGCTTTCAGGAATGAGGTGGCTGTCCTGAGGTGAGTTGGTGTTTCACTGCTGAGTTCTGGCATTCCAGGTGCTGCATCCCAGCCCTCCTTGGAGCCTGCAGGCCCAGCCCTCTGGGTGTGATAGGCACACAAAGCAGATTTCCAGAGAAAAATAAAAAAGACAGTCACAGTTCAGAGCGTTTCTGTGGGGTGTTAACACCCACAATTGTTCAGGTCACCCTGGGCAGTAAAAGGTGAGGATCAGTAAATTCTGTCCTAATTCTCAGCACCAGGCAGAGCACTTGAACTGTTCCTCTTCAAATGGCAGCATAATAATTTTTTTTCCTTGAACGTACACGCTGATCACTGTGTTCTGCTTTCAAATACTGGGGTTTTTTAGTGTCCAGTGAAGTATCTGTGATGTTACTCCCGAAATAGAACAAATTGGATACATAAAAACCATCTCCTCAGCTGATAATTCCTTTAGGGTTTGTAGTTACCCTTTGGTTTCCTCTTGGGATTCAGTGTTCTACCTAAAGCTGTCACTTTTTCCCAGCTTTCAGGGTGATTTCTGTCATTCCAGTAACTTCTAATACCACTTGCAAGTGTGACTGTTGGTTATCGATGTCAAACCATTTGAATCTTGGGACATCCTTTTCTTAAATGTTGACTTAAAATAACTAAAAGGAAGTATGGTAACTAAAAGCAAAAAACCCAGCTGATTTTATTTTAAAAATACATAAAAAATTGGCACCTGTGGTGTATATTTTTATTATTTGTGAGCACAAACTTGACTCACACATTGGCCTAGGATTCCGAAGATGAGATTCATTCAGCCTGGAGTGTGTTTTGAAAAACCTTTGAAAGCATTTTTGATGCAGCCGCTGATTCCTCTTGGTGCTCCTCTGTTAGGAAGACCCGGCACGTGAACATCCTGCTCTTCATGGGCTACATGACCAAGGACAACCTGGCCATTGTCACGCAGTGGTGCGAGGGCAGCAGCCTCTACAAACACCTGCACGTGCAGGAGACCAAGTTCCAGATGTTCCAGCTCATCGACATCGCCCGGCAGACGGCGCAGGGCATGGAGTGAGTGGGGGGGCTCTGGCCCTGCTCTGGGGCCTCCTTCCCTCCCCAAACCCTAAATCTGGAGTGATGAAATAGCCAGAATGGGGTACCAAGGAGAGATTCTTCACTCAGCACTGTGGGATGCAGCTGTGCTTTGATTTAGTTATTTTTTCCTGTGGATTCTTGCCTTAGCTCCTGTCACTTACCAGTTGGATTTTCTCTATTTTGCTTGAGGTCTTGCTGTAGTGCACTAGATGCAATCCTGTTCTAAATACAGCATTTCCTCCCCTGTGTTACTGTGACATTGCCGTGTTTGACACACTCTGATTTATACTCTGAGGTCAGGGGTGGCTGCTCTGTTCCACGGGACTCACACAGATGTGTTGGGAAGCATTTCCAGCTGTCTGAGTTGCTCCAGGCCCCACATCTCTGCTCCTCCAGCCCTTGTTCTGATGTTGGGAGCACAGAAGCAGCTGCTGCTGCCAGAGCTCGTTCATTTTGCAGATCACCCAGGTTTCCAGTCAGACACCAGAAAACTGGAGAAATGTAAATGAAGGGAGTTTAGAGCAGTGAACTTTAGCACGGGATATGGATCTCGTGGATATGAGGACAGTCCCAGTTTCCCAGGGTTAGTGGAACTGATGCCACCCCTTCCTGACACTTCTTTACTGCACTGAGCACAGCTCCATTTCTCTGTTCCCAAAGTTAGACTCATCCTAAACAGCCAGAGGTGTGTGAAGGGGCTGGGTGTGTAATAAACTGAATAAACTGTCTGTGGGGAATGAAAATGCTGTTTCTGAGCAGCCTTGCTGATGGCTCTCTTCTGCTTTTCCCTTCACAGCTATTTACATGCAAAGAACATCATCCACAGAGACATGAAATCCAATAGTATCCTTCCTGAATGCTATTTTCTGCAGGGAGGGAGTGATTTATTGTTGACATGGAGCTTTCTGTGGGGGTTGCAATAGCTATTTCAAATATATTCACATATATAACCACCAGTGAGCAATCCCCACTGATGAGCAAGAAGCTGCTTTTTAGCAAGGACTTCCACAGCACATCTGTGCTTATTTACCACAGTTGGGATAAAAATGTGCAACAGTTGTGCTCCAGAAGTCTCTTACTTTACTTAAATGGGATTTATTCAATCCTCTGGTACCCAAATGCTGCGCTGCTCATGGATGGGAGGTGTGTGTGCCTGTTCATCTGTGTGCACACATGGGTTTGTTTCTGTTTCTCGTGTATTTTTAATATATATAGAACTCCTCACATGACTGGCAGAAATGAAGCCAGAAATCTTACTTTAAACTGAAGAAAAGGCAGCTTTTTACCATTACATTTCGTGCAAAAATTTATATTTAGTAACACATCTGGAGTGAAAATGTTGTGAGCTGGTGTCTTTCACGTTTGAAATGCCCGCTTTTGGGATTGCCAGGAACATCCATGGAGCTACCAGCAGGAACTGGGGCTTCCCTCCATGAATTGTGAGCAGGATGTTTGGCAAATGTCAGCATGAAAAAATATGTCAAGTTCAGTAGTTCCAGAATGTCAGTGGATTCCTATTTTCAGTTAGATTAAAAAAACCCAATTATTTTAGTGTATAGGAGGCCAGAAATTTGTGGTTCCTAATAGGAATCAGTGGATTCCTATTTTCAGTTAGATTAAAAAAACCCCAATTATTTCAGTGTATAGGAGGCCGGAAGTTTGTGGTTCCTAATAATGATGATGATTTTTATGAAATAAATTTGCTCTGCTCCTGACATAGAAATGAGAAGGAGTCAGTCGTGTTTATATTTCTGAATTATCTGTTTGAACATGCAGCATTTCTAAGTGAAATAATTAAATGGTATCTTCTTAAAATAATGCCAGTAACGAAAGTGCTGGTATCCATAACAGACAGGTCCATGGAGGAGATAATTATAAATAGTGTGGATATATTTCCAGTTGCAATCATAGTTAAATCCCAGGAGATCTGCCAGAGAACTTCAGTGAAATAGATTTTCTTTTGATACTTATTTCTGCTTGTAATTGTTTCTTCTTGCTTCTCTTTCCTGAGTTGTGAGAGCTCTGTGCTGTTTCCCTTTCTCAGCACCAGTTATGAAAGGAGCTGCAGCCGTGGAGGGTAATGAACTGTTGATTTGTGTCCTAGCTCACCATAAAGATAAATGTACAGATGATGCTGGAACATCTGCTCTGGGTTCTGGTTAAATGTTAATTTAAACACGTCTGCCATAAAATCCCTTTTCCTTTGTTTCACATACAGCTCGCAGCAGGTTGGAACGAAACAGGTCAGAAAATACACAACTGTTGAGCCAAGTTCTTTGCAGATTTTCTTTAACAAAAGCACAGATATATTTCTCCATGAAGGCCTCACAGTGAAAATTGGAGACTTTGGCCTGGCAACCGTGAAGTCGCGGTGGAGCGGGTCCCAGCAGGTGGAGCAGCCCACGGGCTCCATCCTGTGGATGGTGAGCAAACACTCCCTGATTTCACTGTTCTCCTCGTGCATCTGTCCCTGAGCACTGCTTTGGACACGAAATCTGTTAGTCCTGCGCAGATTTTTATCCAGCTGTAGGCCAAGTTAAAAGGGAAGTGCTGGAGGGCTTAATTGTGCAGAGTAGGCACCAAAGGGATTCTGCTTGGGGGTTTGTGAGTTAAAAATATTTAGGGCTGCCAGTAAATCTGGAAATGTGTATTGAAAATACCAGGATGCTTGGCCAAGACTGGTTTGTGCTCTGTAAAATATAAATATTACCTGAAACAAAGTTATAAAAGTGTAAGCGTTATTTTTCTTTAAAAAATGTAGTACAAAATGCCAAATTTTTTTAAAGCTTTCTGTAAAAGGATTTAAAACTAATTTACTCAATGGTATCCAATGTATTTGTATACAGGAAACAGACCTTGGGGAAAAAACCCTGCATATTTGCTCTTTGCAGGCTTTTTAAAAAATTTCTTTTTTTTTTAGTCATTTCTAGCCCATCTTTGCTGAGCTGTCATGACATAGAAGGGGAGGTTGTTTCTGTTTCCTCAGAAGTTCCTGTGATCCTTTATTGTGGTTTTTGTGCTGTTGTACTTCAGTGCTTTGCTCAGTAATTGAGGGAATTCTTTTGGGGGGAAAAAACCTTAGCCCATGGGAAAGTTATTTTGATGGTTTACTCCTTGTTTTGTTCAATCATTCGATACTGTTTGTTTGAAGAAGCTTCATAATTTTGCAAATATGTTAAAGTGTTCCTGCATTTCTTCCCTGATCCCCAATATGTGCTGTTCTGTATTTGGCTTTCACGTTTCCTGACCATGCTTTGGTATCAATTTACGAGAGATTGTCTGGATTAGAATTTTTGTATTTTTCCCCTTCAACGTTGGTACCAGTTCCAGAACTGCTGGTGAAACTCAGGCTCAGTTCTGTGTAAGATGTAACAGGAGCCACTAAACCTTGCAAATCCAAATAATAACAGTTTTTCTAATGGCAAAATGCTTGTTCAGTTAAAGCATTGCTTTTTTGTGTGCTCGGAGCTGTATTGATATTTTTAATAAGACGTGGAGTAGCCCTGCCTGAACTTCTCCAGAGCCTCAAGCAGGGCTCATCAAAGGTTTGGAGGTATCCTTTGCTCACTCATTTCTAGCTGAGCTTACTGTCTCTGCTTCCAAAATACCTTCCCTCCTCTTGTGCTTTCTCTTCCTAAGTGCTGTTAAATGTTCTTTATTTGTTTGTTTGCCCCTGCCAGGCCCCCGAAGTGATCCGGATGCAGGACAGCAACCCCTTCAGCTTCCAGTCCGACGTCTACTCCTATGGAATAGTGCTGTACGAGCTGATGACGGGGGAGCTGCCCTATTCCCACATCAACAACAGAGATCAGGTGAGAAACCCTCCTGCAACCTTCCAGGTTCTTTCTGGGCATGGCACATCCCCTTGGCCTCGGGGAGTGCAGGATAAATACAAGTGCAAACCAGCTGAGTGGTGGTGGCAACCTGCTTTGTTCTACAGTGAATCTGGAACTGAATGTTCACCTCAGTATTGACAGTGCAGGTACTCAAAGGAACAACATTCCTTGTTCTAAACATTTNCAGTGAATCTGGAACTGAATGTTCACCTCAGTATTGACAGTGCAGGTACTCAAAGGAACAACATTCCTTGTTCTAAACATTTGCAGTGCCCTGTTCATTTATTCTCAGGGTAAAGCTTTTGCTGCACAGTAAAATCTTGGTTTATACATTTGCAGTTGTGGGTAATTCCCACTTTAAATATGTGTTAAATATGCTGCTGTTACATCAGGAAGATTGGATTTGGTGCTTTTTACTGTGACTTTACCAGTGACTACTGTCAAACCTTTGAATATTGAATATTTGTGTACTGTTACCCAGCCAAATCTGCAGGGCTCTCCTGGTGTCCTTTGGGACTGGGTTTCATCACCTTGAGGGGCACTAAAGCCCGCAGCAGTGAGGCCCCTTTGTAACCCGGGTTGGTGCTGTTGGTTGTTGTTTTGCAGATCATTTTCATGGTTGGCCGGGGCTACGCTTCCCCAGACCTCAGCAAGCTGTACAAGAACTGCCCCAAAGCCATGAAGAGGCTCGTAGCAGATTGTTTGAAGAAAGTCAGGGAAGAACGACCTCTGTTCCCACAGGTAAGCATGGTGTTGTGCACAGGAGCCTGAGGGTTTATAAACAGCACTAGCACACACCAGAGTCTGCTCAGAAGTTCTGGTTCCTGGGAGGGGCAGCCTGTGTCCCATTTCTGTCTGGTCATCACGCAGCCCTTTGGGCAGTTCGTGTTTTGGTTGTAGCTTCTGCAGAGCTCGTGACACAGCAGTGCAGCATCTGCAGGCTCGGGCTGGCACCACAGCAGGCTCCCAGCACCTGGCCTAGCTAGAGATAAGCCAAACCCCATCCTCGCACAATACAAATGAAATTGTCTCTGGATATCCATTTTATTTTAGAGGAGGGTTGAGGGAAATGCGAGGCCACTCTGCCTTTCCTTCCCCACAGCTGTGAACAAGCAAACAAAACCCACTGGGGGATGTGAAGTCATGTAGCAATTTTTGGTATTTTTACAAGGGATGCTTTACCTTTTCCTGCCACTGTGAGGATGATGAAGGTACTTTTTTATACTCATTAATTATGAGTAATTAATTAAATATCAGCAATTTTGGAAAAATAACTTCTTGCTGTTGCAATCAAGTATTGTTTAGAAAGTTCTTCCTAAATCTCAGGCAGAAGATGCAGTTCTTTCCCTGTTACTGTACTGGAGGATGGTTTAGATGCTTGTTAATTGATCCTACCATCTGTAAACTGATGGAAAACACCCTCCCAGCCTCTGAAACCCCCTGAGGCCCCTCACAGCTCTGACAGTGGCTGGCAGAGTTGGATTCCTCCAGCTGCAGAGGTGTTCTCAGTGCCCCTCCGAGCATTAAAACGCACTTAAAGCCATAATTGCGTTTCGTAAGAATTGAATGAATGAATGTTTGAATGGAAACAGAGCGAGCTGCGTGCCCCACGAGCCTCTTCTCTGCCGTTTCCCCCAGATCCTGTCGTCCATCGAGCTCCTGCAGCACTCTCTCCCCAAAATCAACCGCAGCGCCTCGGAGCCGTCCCTGCACCGCGCCGCCCACACCGAGGACATCAACTCGTGCACGCTGACCTCCACCCGGCTGCCCGTGTTCTGAGCCGCTCCGCCCGGCAGCAGGAACGCGAGCTGTGCTTCCCACGCCCCGGTGTCCGGGCTCCTCCCGCAGGATCCTCCGCGTCCCGCCTGTCCAGAGCAGCTGCTGCGGATCCGGGCGGCTCTCGGCCCGCAGGGACGCCGCTCCTCATTGCCTTCGCTACCGTCTCTTGTTCCGGGAGAGGTAACAGACTTCACATCAAGAGATCTATTACTATTTTTTTAATAGATGCACTTGAGCCTTATTCTCCCCTCCCCAGAAGCGATGGCCGTTTCTTTGGCAGTGGTTCTGGCTGGGTTTGATCTGTGCTCGGTGGGGTGGCTCTGAGGACAGGTGGTGTTCTGGTGCTCTGACTGCCCCACGCCAAGTGCCACCTCACCCTGGGGAGTTGTGCCCGGAGTGGGAAGAGGAAATAACTCTGGAAAACCAGCTCCTGCCCAAGAGCTTCACCAAGCCAATGAAATAAAGTTCAAATGCTAATTCAACACAAAATAGTTTTGCAATAGTTTTGCACATAGAAGAAAAACTCTTGCAAAAAAGGATGGAATCTGTTGTGAATTGTCCTGCTCAGAGGAGGAGGTGAGCCAGTCCTGTGTCGGTCATCTTGAGAAGCCTCCAGCTGCCTTTGGTACTATGGACCTGTTCCTGCAGCCCAGCCAGGGTGAGTGAGGGGTGCTGGGCTGGGGGCTGGAAAAGGCTGAGGGATGTTCCCATCTCCTGCAGAGGCTGCATCCCGGCGGAAGCTGTCGTCCAAGAGATGCACTAGCAAGAGGAAACTGAGCATATACAGTTTTTCTTGTTGATTTGGGTTTTAATTTTGTTTTTATTGCTCCTGAGAAAATGCATTTATTGTAAGCCAAGGTTCCTCTGATTATCTTATTTTAATAAAATAAATTAAATTTTAGGTTTAAGATTCAATGTCATTTTAATGTAGCCATCCACAGTTCTCAGTGGGACATCTGCATTTGGAAAACTCAGGAAACGACATTCTGAATAATTCTTTAAAAGTAACTGATAAATAATAGCAGTGCAAGTAAAAACACACTTGATAACAACAACCTCTACATTTCCAGTCACACGACAAGACAGTTTTTCTCCTCCTGCAAAGATCTTTCAGCAGCTGCTGCTCTGGACACCCACACTGCTGTGCTCTCAGGCAGTTTCCCTGCACCCTTCTGCTCTGTTTTCTCTTGTGTATTGAGGTGCAAGAGAGTGTTTTGTCTTGGCTGAACTCCACGGAGGACAGGAATAGGTGTTTGAATCTAAAAATGGGATTTTTAAAATAGCATCAGGTGAAATGTGGTTATTGGGGCACGAGAGGCAGCCTGGTTTGGGACCCTGCCGTGCTCTGAGGGGGTCCCGGGGCCCAGGGGGTGGTGACAGGGGCTGGCTGCGCCCTCTGGCACCTCCACCCCAGAGCTGCTGGGCAGGGTTGCTGCCTTCGCTGGGAATTGTGCCAGTCCCTGTGCCCAGCTCTCCCCGTGATGCCCCAACAGCTTCACATTTGCAGCAACAAAACCCCACAGAGCTCTTGTGAAAGGGAGGAGAGCTGGACAGAAATAACCTCCCGTGTGTCCTCAGAATATTCTGTAGCAGAACAAGGGTGGGATGTTAATCTCTGGGTGATAACTGAGAATGACCATAAGCTTTGCTTCCTGAAAAGTAAACTGAGACTTGAAGGAGACTGTTCCATACAGTTCTGCATGGTTTTTAATAATAATCTTGGTATTTGGACTGCAGCTCTCTCTAAACATTATTGATCTCTAATTTTAACTTCATTAAAATAAGCTTAAAAAAGGGGAGAAACAAAACCCAGAACAGGTAAGCTGCTTTTACTTTAATTCTGATTTCCCAAAAGAAACCATCAACCCATGATTTCTAAACCAGATTATGTGTCTCTTGAAAAATGTCAATATTTTTCATAAACAGGTTTATTTTAACCAGCACTAGGTGTCCAATTAAATGAAAGGTGCTGAGTGAAGAACTCAGAAATGAAGACCTTGTAAGTTCCTGGGTAATATTTTGCTTCATAATCCCCCACCCCTGGTGGATCAAGACTGTGGCCATCACCCAGTCCTGTCACTGATCCCCAGGTGCTGATTAGAAACCTTCCTGCTCTTGGCCTTTCTTTCTTTCTTACACATTTTTAGAGTGTTATTTTTATGCTCTTACATTGCTACAGGTAATAACCAAACCAGTTACACACCTGCCTTCCCTTGCAACCACACTGCTCTACAATGAACCCCACATCTCTGTTTGTGTTTTCAAACACTGAGCAGTGTCTCTCTCCAGCCCCGAGTGGTTACAAGGCCCTGAGTCAGGCTGGCAGCTCGTGCTCAGCTGTGTCCAAGCTGCTCCTCAGCAGCCCCTTGAGTGCACTCCGAGTTCCTGGTGTAACTGCAGCATTAATACAAATGACTTGGCAGAATTAATTTCTGGTATCAGATTTCACCATCAAACTGCTTTTGCCGCACAAACAGCGATCACATTTCTAACGAAGCCAGAGCTCAGTACCAGTGCTGTTAACTCGGCAGAGATGGGCATTAATCCCAAACCCTCCGTAAACCTCAGCAGAGCAGGGGAGCAGGGGAACGGAGGCACTGAGCTGCTGCAGAGCTGCTGCTGGTGCAGGAGTGGTGAGAACACCTCGCTCGCGTTGCGGTTTGAGCTCCGGTTTGTGCAGTTCAGCTCTGCCCCAGTTCGCAGCCAGTGCAGCTGCCTTTGCTCCACAGCAGCTGCCCCAGGAGCCCCTCCTGGCTCTGAGCACTGGAATTAGTGTCCAGCAGGGCTGGGAACTCGACTGGCAGCACCTGGAGAGCCAGGCCCTGTCCAGCCCTGGCCCCACACCCGCTAGGGGTGCAGTAAACTCTGAGCTCCAGGTACTGTTTGAGGTATCATGTACCAGCTCCTTTTTAAAGGAGAAAACCCTACACTGACCATTATTCCCAGTGGGTTTTGTAGTTTTACATTTAGCTGATTTAGTGGAGAGAAAAAACCCCAAAGCACCCAAACTCTATTTAGCAACAGTTTTTACCAGCTTAAACTTTCACTGGACCTGTATTTACACTAGCACTCAGCTCACAAGACAGCATATGTTAGGCCAGAGAGGGAGAAAACCCTCCTGGGATTCAGGGATTTTTTTTTCCATGCAGCCAATTTATTTTTTTTAAATACATTTTAGTCTTTTTTTTGTTGTTGTTGCCATATAAAAACTATCTGAAAAGTTGACCAGGACTGCACAAGTAACCACCAGGGCACATTTGTTCTACCTGTGCTGGAGAGAGTAAAAGCTTGGCTAATAAATAGCTGCGTTGCTGGGCTCGGAGGGGCCGTGGTGCCCTCACTGGGCAGCAGAGGGCTCCTCCTCAGCCCCCGAGAGGTGCATGAACAGCTCCCCCAGCTCCGTGACCTCGTCGTCGGCGCCGGGCGCGCTCCTGCTCTCCCTGTCCTCGATAAAGTCCCACAGGCGCACGGAATTGAAGAACTGCAACAGAGAAAAAACTGCCTGAGCACCACCCAGCCATGGGGCCAGCACAACGCTGCCCCTGGCACTCTTTATTTCCTCTTAAAAACCAGGCAGAAGTTGAGGTCCCAAAGCTTTGAGCTCAGGGTTGACAGCCAGGCTCTGTGTCCCAGAGCAGGCACTGAGGGGACACAGCTGGGGCACAGCCACACCAACTGCTGAGGTTCTACCCTTTGCAGCTGCCCTTAGTGCCAGCACAGGAGAGGAGCTTTGAGTGCTGTGGGGGAAAGCTTTAAGGGCAGAATTCCTGCGAGGGAAGGTTTGCCACGGAAGGACTGGTTGAAAAAACAAAGCAGTGATGTTCTGCAGTTAAATAAGAGGCACCTTCTGTCCCCAAGATTCACAGAATTCACAGAATGTGTGGGTTGGAAGAGACCTTCAAGATCATCGAGTCCAACCCGTGCCCTAACACCTCAACTAGATCATAGCATCGAGTGCCACATCCAGTCTTTTTTTAAATACATCCAGGGACGGTGATTCCACCACCTCCCCAGGCAGTCTGTTCCAATACTTTATCACCCTTTCTGTAAAAAACTTTTTCCTAAAATCCAGCCTAAATTTCCCTTGACGCAGCCTGAGACTGTGTCCTCTTGTTCTATCAGTTGCTGCCTGGTGAAAGAGGTCGACCCCCACCTGACTACAACCACCTTGCAGGAAGTTGTAGAGAGCAATAAGGTCACCCCTGAGTCTCCTCTTCTCCAGGCTGAACAACCCCAGCTCTCTCAGCCGTTCCTCACAGGGTTTGTGTTCCAAGCCCTTCACCAGCTTCGTTGCCCTCCTCTGGACGCGCTCAAGCATCTCAATGTCCTTCCTGAGAACAAACCTTTGCCTGAAGGAGCAGTGAGAGGTGCTTTTTTCACTTGTCCTGCATGGCAGGAAACGTTCCCCAGTGGCACAGGTGACCCCGAAATGAGGTTCTGGACACTCCTTACCCGCACAGTGCCCTCGGAGCTGAGCTGCTTCCTGGGCTTCTCGGGCTCGGCGCGGGTCCCGTCGGGGTAAGCGTGCAGGTAAAGGCACTTCCCTCCAAAGGGACACGTTCCTTTCCCTTGCTCAAAGTACTTGCAGGGCTTTTTCCTGAGTTGATGGGAAGAGAGAGGGTTATTGCCTTCAGCTGAAGGGAAGGAGATGCAGTTCAGTCCCCACAGCCCCAGTGATGCTCTGGTAACACAGCCAGAGCTCTGGCCTCCCAGTCCCCAGCTGAGAGCAGTGAAATAGAGGGCAAAGATCATTAAAAGTGAACAAAAACACATAAAAAAGAACAGCATCCATGGACCAGATAAAATGGAGCTGCCTTAGGATGTGGGAAGTGAAGGACGTTCAAAGAACACCACCGTGAGCCACACAATTACTACTTTTCTAGCCTATGTTTCCTCCTGCATTTCCTACCACTGCGTTTTATGATCCAATTCCTCTCCTCATCTCCTCTGTGCCAATACAAGTTTCCCTCAGCTCTGCTGCTCACCCAAGCTGTGCAGGCTGCACAGCAGCTCCAGGGTGGGTCCTTACACAGGACCTGGGCGTGCTGGGGGGTTGTTCTGCAATTAAATTGTTCTGCAATGAAAAACAGCTGAAGAGGCAACTGCAGGCCCAGCTCTGCCTGTTTACCTCGAAAGGAGGGAGCAGGAGAGAGGTGACAGCTTCCCACAGCTCTGGCAAGCACAGGCCTCACACACTGCAGCCAGACTGCTGCTGGACAGCACAAGGAATGCAGCCCTGGAGTATCTGCCATTTCCAGCAGGCATTGCAAAAGCCACGTGAATTTTTATCCCACTGTTACATTTTCCTTCCCAGTTTGCTCTCCTCAGTCACCAACAACCTGCCAGGCCCGTGTGGCTGAGGGATCCACAGAAGCCACATGAAGCCAATTTTGGCAAGGGAGCTGAAATAGCTTCAACGTTTCTGAGCAGTGAGGCTGAATTTCTGAACTGCAATTACACAGCCACAGAGTCAAGCAGGAGTGTGAACAGAGACGAGGAGCTCTCTGCAGAATGGTCTGTAAGTACATTAAGTTTAAAAATAAAGGCTCAGCGATTGACTGAGTCTTAGAGCAGCTGAAGAACAACGTGAGGAGTGTGGGTGGTTCCTCAACTTACCCCACTCCCTGCTTAAATGCTTCAATCAGCTCATTTTTCTTCTCCTGATCTTCCACCCAGTACACGCTGGGGATGACAAACTCGGAGATCACCCGGCACTCGGGGCAGGACCTGCAGGAACAGGACAGAACAGAGATGCTCTGGCACCTCCCCAGGGAAAGGGGATGTTTGTCACCTCGGGCAGCACACGCCTCCTCCCACCTCAGCACAGCCCTTGGGGGTGCATTAGTTGGGAGTTCCAGTTGGAACAACCCAATTCAGGGCACCCAGGGCTTGTGTGCAGCGGGGATTTCCTCAATCTGCAGGGACAAACTGTGTTCTGTGAGTGCAGCAGGGAGCCAAAAACACAAAAGGGTCTCAGCCTTTTGAAATGCAATGAGCCGACGGTCACTTCATTGAAATGTGGAGTAAAAGTTGTGCAGGAAAGTCTGTTTTGGTAGAAGACTGAAAATACTTCCCAATTTTTCTTCAGTGTGTTTGTAACTTGAGAGATGCTCAAAAGAAGGAAACTTCCCTAAGTGGATGTTTAAATTCTCTCATCTGAGGAGAACGTATTTGGAACACATTTTTTGTAGAGCTGGGAGATGAAGGCACTCACTCAGATAAATGTGTGCTTAGTGGGACATTTACCTGGAGCAAGGTGTAATTTAGGGGAAAATCCTGTAATTAATCACATCCACAGGGGAAAAAAGGAGTTCTTGGTTTTGCACACAGGTCAGTGCAAGGGGCAGAGCTCTACAGGGTCCCAGCTGTTCCAGAGTCCACTCTGCCCACTGACCACACAGTCAGACAGGGCTGAGCTGCCACGGGCCAGACTCTTCCCACAGCGGAACTGGCACCAAAGGACACCCAGTGCCTCCTGCTGCTCGTGGAGGCAGCTCTCCCAGCCAAGGCCTGGGCCTGGCCAGCACCTCAAAGCGGCTCTGCTGAGCTCTGTTCACGTCTGCAGGCCCACGGCCCCTCGCAGGGCACACAACTCACTTGATGATGGGGTTCTCGAACTGCTTGGCGCATCGCCACTGGCGGATGCAGGACAGGCAGTAGGTGTGGGTGCAGTTGGACAGGATCCCAAACCTCCTCTCCGAGGCCGAGGGCTTCTCGTACACCACCTCCATGCAGATGCTGCACACCTTGTCCTGGCTGGCCTGGAAGGCAAAGGCCCTCTCCATGTCGTGCTCAAACGTTGCCATGCACATCTGTCACGGGAGAGAGGCACGGTGAGTGCAGCCCGGCCTGGCTAACGCCCCTCTGGAAAGGACCTACTGCAGGCAAAACAAGCAACACTCATCAGGGGCATCATTCCTACCTGTTGCTGTCATAGCTTAATTGAAAGAACATGGAATTTAATCATGTATTTCAGCCTTTAATGTTCTCTCAGCTGTCAGAAGTAAAGATGCCAGGGTGCTCCATTCACCCCTTTCTGCATCTCTGTCAGGGAACAGGTTTTGTATTTGATGCTTCACACATTCCCAAAACACATCTCATTGAAAAAGTGCCACACTCAAGGTGTTCCTCTGGTTATAATTAAGGCCACATTCATTCACCAGATGCTAATTTTCACCCAGTAAAGAATTTGTCTCTCATTTCCTCCAGCATGTCTCATCCCAGCAGTGACGCTCCACAGCCCATTCACACTCCCGCAGCACTGCAGGTGAGCTGGTGACTCAGTCAGAGCCCTCCAGCAGACATTCTCCCGGGAGCCTTTCAGGGTGCTGCGGGAGAAGGCTGCAGGCCAGTCTCTGCTGAGGATGCAATGGGAAAACCCACAAGCTGCTACCTGCAGCATCATTAATTCAGCCCGGGATGCTTGAGCAGAGTGCTCTCAGCACCATTCTCTAGACAAGCAGTAAAACAGAAGCTCTTTGGAACAGACTCTTCTGCACAGCACTCAGAGCAAACAGCCCAAACCCTGCCCCAGCTGCCCCTTTACCATCTCGTGGGCCTTCCTCTGCTCCTGGTCGAAGGGGTGCAGCACCTGGAGGCCGCAGATCTCGCACAGGTCCCCGTGCAGGTAGAGGCAGCGCTCCCCGAAGTGGCAGGTGCCGGCGGCGGCGTAGGGACACAGCTGCTCCGCGGCCCCGGGGCAGCCCCCGGCCGCCGGCTCCTCCAGCCCGCTGCAGATGGCCTCCAGGTAGGAGTGGGGCTTCCCCTCCTCGCCGTCCCCGGGCTCACTGCAGCACAGCACGGCCCCGGGGGCTCCGGGGGCCACGGGCTGCTGCTTCTCCTCGCTCGAGCCGCACAGGTCTGGGAGGGACAAGCACAGGGCACGGCACTCAGCCCCCACCGCCGGCTCCAGGTCCTTCCTCTCCAAATTGAAAGTTTTCTTCCCAAGGGAATCTCATCTCTAAGCCCCTTCTGCTCATGAATTGCAGGGGTTTTCCCAAACTGCCTGCTGAGAAGGTCAACTGCAGCATTTATTGGGGTGTTTTCAGTTCACAACTAGACTAAGGCAATCACAGAACCGTTAAGGCTGGAGAAGACCTCCAAGATCATCGAGTCCAACCTGAGGCCAATCCCCACTTTGCCACCCAGCCCAGAGCTCCGAGTGCCACATCCAGTTGTTCCTTTAACACCTCCAGGGATGGGCACTCCCGTCCAACTCCTGACCACCCCTTCCATGAAAAACTCTTTCCTGATGTCCAGCCTGAGCCTCCCCCGCCTTGAGGGATCAAACAGTTGTCACTGTCTGGGAGCAGGGCCTGACATTCCCCCACTCCATCCTCCTGTCACGGTGGACAAAACGCTCCCCTCTCATCCCCGAGGGAGCAGAATGGAAGCAGGCACCACACAGGGCCACTGAAACGGCCTGACAGGCAGGAGGCTCCAGCGGGTGGGAGCTGTGGCTGCCCTTGGCACTCCGACATTCCCGGCAGACAGCACCTCCCTCGCCACAGCCCCAGCGCCGAGCAGAGCAGCCCCGCACTCACTTCTGTCCCTGAGCACCAGCGTCCTCTTCTCCCGGCGGCTGCGCCCGTGCCCGGGGCCGTGCT
>WEIT01002427.1:0-10519 GCA_013389985.1 Dryoscopus gambensis | reverse complement strand
GCCAGTGCGGCTCTGCCTCCTGCCTGCGCGGGGACGTGCCCGTCCCTCACCAGCCCCTCTGCTCCTCTCGCAGGGACTACGACGGGCACTCGGACCTGCACGTCGGGATCACCAATTCCAAGGGTAACCAGCGCCCTGGGGGTCCCCGCCGCCCTCCCGCGCCCCGGCAGGAGCCAGCTCAGCCCCGTGTCCCCCCGAGCCGCCCCAGCTGCCGCCCGCGCTGCCCTGGGAGTTCCAGCTCGGAATATCCTGGGTCGGGCCATGGGGAATTACCTCACCTTGCGGCACAGCTCCAGAGCAAACCCATTCCCCGAATGGATTAAACAGGCATTGAGTGGAATATACAGATGCCTTCCACCCCTGGAATGGAAGGCTAGGCCTGCTGTAAAGGAATTAGAAGAATTTTTGAGCTAAACACAGTTTTTGCTAATTCTAAAAACATCCCTAGTTAAAAAACATTTTTAAAAGTCCTACTGGCTCTTTTAAGAGAGCCTCTGACTTTTAAAAGTCCTCCCTAGAGTAGGCCCACCCTCCAAAACATCTCTTCAGGTGTATATTTAATATGAAGACAGTCTAATTTGGGGGTTAAAAATGAAGCCTGATTGTCCTTAAGTTACTCTGATTACCCAAAGAGCAAAACCTTTTTTCAAACCACGCTGTGAGAATGAGTCCCGGTTTTTGCTGGAAGCCAGGACTGCACTTCCCACTCGGCTGATGGGAAGCGAAGTGACAAAAAAAGCCCCAGAGGGGCTCTGTGCGTGCTCCCCAGCGCCCCATTGCTGTGTTTGCAGGCGTGGTGTACAACTACGACCGGGAGGGCGTGCACAGGGCCGCCAGTGGCTGGGAGCAGTGCATCAGCGTGCCCCTGGTGCAGCCGGACATGCCCGAGCTCCTGCAGCAGTGGGACGAGCTCCTGGAGGAGTTTTCCTTGGAAGAGGCCTGGCTCCCTCACAGGTGCGTAGGTAACAGCTGGGATATGTTTGGGATGAGCAGCTGGGCCGGTGCCTCTTGGACCCCACAAGGTTTGGGGGTCACTCAGAGCCTGGTGTCCTTCGTGGGACACATTCCTGACAGCCCCACAATCACCCTCAGCCTGCCCTGGCTGGACAGAGTGTTCTGAATTTTAAGTACCAAACTCAGCTGCTGGAACATAAAAGCTGCAAAACAAGAGGTGGCTTTAGGGAATTTTGAATTAAACCCCCAGTTCAATCAAACATTTACCTGCATGCTGCTGAGTACAAAAGTCCAGGCACAGCTCCATAATTGTTTTTCTAAGCTTCAGCAATTTCATGTGTATTTGTATTTAAAGGCTGAGCACAGTGATGGGATTCTTGCCCAGTTGTTTTGTTGTCCGTGGTGAGAAATGGGAAACCAGGCTGATTTCCAGCTCTTCTGGGGACACAGCAGCTCTCCAGGAAAACACCAGTCCTGGGATTGTCCCTCAGTAAGAGCGGCTGTAACACAGAGCCTGCCTGGCTTTCACTGAATGAATGTAACCATAATATAAAATTAAAAAAACCCCATCCAACCAAAAGTGGTTTTTAGCAATTCTGTATGTGCTGACCATAAAATTTCAAGCATCATGCATTACCTCCCTGTAGGAGATGGAAAAATTTAATTTAGAAAAGGATTTTTAGATGTTTACAGAACTGGTAAAGCCAACAGAGTTTGTGTTACTTCTACGGTTCCCAGTAATACTAGAACTGACTTGACATCAAAAAACCACTGGCAGAAGGTGGAGAGATGTGTGCATCCCTGCTCCAAGCTTTCCCTCGGTTTCCATCTGCCACCCCCTGACACACTGACCTACTTTTTCCACAACCAGACCAATGGCCACTGAACTGAAAACTGAACTCTTTTAATCAAATCCTCTGCTTATTTTTTTCAATGGACAGGAACTGCGCTAAGCTAATCCTGTAAGTCCTTTGGGTTCAGGCCAAGCTTAATTCTGATTTTCTAGATAGCTTTTCACTTCCTGAAGGATAGTAGAGAACATCACTGATAGAAGGAACTGGATTTTAAATGAGCTCCCACACTCGTGTGGTGGCACACAATTAACTGCGGGGCTGCAGGAAGGAGTTGGTTAACGACGGGTGGGAGGGCTGTGCCGTACACGCGGGGGCACCAGATGTGTTGGGGGCACCAGATGTGTTGGGTCAGCTGATGTGGCGCTAGGGGCCACAGTAATGACACAGGGACAGGAGAGATGTCAGAAGGGTAAGAGCTGAAAAAGTAGAACCAGAAGAAGCAGCAGAAGAAGCTTTATTTTTACTCTACAGTATTTATACATTTCTTATAACTACAGATGATTGGAAGGTGATGTTAACACCTTCTCCATCACATTGGATGGACTAAGAGTCCATCAACTTTATCTATCATAGAAATGGAATGTACAACACAAGAAAGCAGTTACAATAATAACAGATGTTATTTACATGAAACTGTGAGAATCTCTGATTCTCTGACTCCAAGATATGCAAACAGTCAGAAGGCTGAGAGAACAGTGCGACAGAGGGCAAAGGGTAACAAGGTAAAAGCCAAGTAGGGATAAAAACTAAGAACTCATTTTTGTCAAATCTTGCAGCCCTGAGCATAAAAATGAGAGTGTTCCGTGGCTGGGGAGTACCGCTCGTGGTGAATGGGGTATATTGCAGCAGTGGGATCAAGGGGAAGTTCCTGCAGAGCTTGCCTTGAGTCCACGCTCCCCACGAGCGGAGTGAGTGCGAGTGCCCTTGCTGAGCGGGTGTCTCCCCAGGTATGAGGAGCAGCAGCACAACTGCTACACCTTTGCCCTGGCCTTCGTGAACCGCGTGCGGCGCGGCCGGGGCCGGCAGCCCCTGAGCAAGGCGCAGTTCACCGAGAGGTTCCTGATCCCGCGCACCAGGGAGGCCTCCAGGTACCTCACCCTGCACCGGGAGCTGGCCCGCAGCGACTTCTACATCGTGCCCCTGGCCCAGCAGGAGCAGCACGGCGCGGCTGGGAACGGCGCCGAGCTGGGGTAGGGCAGCGGGAAGGGAAGGGAAGGGCTCAGGCTCCACAGCTCAGGGGATAAGGCTGGTGTGGTTACAAACACCACTGACTGCACCCTGCACCCCAGGGGCTGATCAGGACATGGAGCTTGTGCAGTAACACTCATACAATGGACATGCTACAGAGCATTTCCATGGGAACCATGCCTATGGAAAAATGCTGTCTGATTTAACTCACCGTGTGCTCTGTTCTGCAAACACACTTCACACCAGAAATCAGAACTGCTGTGGAATTCAGGGCTTTACAAATTAACTGCAGTAACTTCAGCTGTAACAAACCAAAATTTCTTTTCCTGTCACAATTGTTTACTGATGAGTGAAAAACAGGGAACCTGTGTCTGTGTGCTGCTGAAATCCTCAATCCCTAACTGAAGATTCACTGTTATTTTCCTTTCCTTTAATTACTAATAAATATAACAACAAATAAATCCAGCCACTTTGCCAGTCAGATTTCTTTTTCCATCCTGAACTGCATGGTGAAGCAGGGAAGCCAAGGTGGAATTCAGATGCCCGAGTGTGAAGCTGCAACTCCCAAGTGAAGGAACACATCTCACCCAGATGGGGAAAGGTGCCCAACACCTGATTAGGCCCCAGAAGAAATTTAAATTCTTGCCCATTCTGGGAAGAGTTCCTCAGTTCTGAGCTGTGATTGTGAAAATAAGCTCCAGGGTGCAGGCAACCAACTGCAACAACTAAACCTCTCCCCAGATCCAAATTTGTGCAGTTTTGCCAAGACTGTGAAGTCAGGTTTGTGCTGCCACACTACCAGAAATCCTGTTCCTAATGACTGCAGTGCAGGCAGCACTCAAACATACACCTTTTTATCTTTTATATTTTGAGTTGGGACACAGCTTTAATTTTTTTTCCCTTTCATCTGTTCAGTTACATTTTACAGAACAACATTCTCTCCAGTAAACACAATACACCTCATTTTAAATAGCATTTGTACACACCAAGTGAATATGTGGGTGGAAAATGTTCTGAGGCAGTAGTTCATCATGAGATCAGGTAAAAAACAACAAGAAGTGAGTTTTTCTTGTGCAGTCAGTTAAAATTCATCTGGTTCACTGCGCTCACGGGAAGAAACCCAACGAGTCACGATCAGTTCCTGAAATAAAACCCAGCAATTATTATGGGAAAAACCCCCAAAGCTATAGATGATCAGTGAGGGATGGGGATTAGGTCTGGAAAATTGATGGATATTATGTGACCACTGAGAAATTTTAGTAGATGACCGTGTTTGTTCCCGAACTCTCACACATCCCTCCCTTTATTTCTGAACATGTATCAGCTCTGCCACCTCCAGAGGTATCCCTGTTTCCCCAGGCAAATGCTTACATGCACAGCAACATTCAGATTAGGAGATTTTAAGTTTTTAGAGAGCCTGCAATGCACTTTTCATGACTTGGGGCACGAAGGAATTTAATTTTATTGCGGCCACGCGTGCAAAACCCAAATGAAGGCAAAGAACAAGGGACAGCTCTCCCAAGGAGCTGCGGAAAAGCAGGAACCACTCACCTGGACCTTGATTCTCTTCATACACTCTGGGGTTGCCATCTCCTCTGCAGTCATGTCAGCAGGTCTGATCAGATAGCACAGCATGAGCTCCTGTGGGCAGCCAGGACACAGGAATTTCAGGGGATTACGGGAGCACTGTGGAGCTCGCACAGAAAATCTCAGGGAAGTTTTTTTAATGCTCAAAAGAAAATCCTGGGAGATGGAAAGGGCTTTAAAAAGAGAAGTGGCAATCAGGAAACAAGTGTCCCTCGGGCCTTTTTGCTGTTCCTCACACAACTTTTAGCATTCCTACAGGTGGCAGAACTTTAATAAGAATTATTTAATAATAATCCTTCCAGGATTCGCCCGGATACTGAAAAAGGAAACTTCTCTCCCTACTGGCAGATCAACATCCTGTTCAGCCTCAAACTCTGTGCTCTCTGGAGCCAAACTGCACATTTACCATTCCAAAGCTGTTCCTAGCCCAGCACTTGTACCTTGGAGGCATTTGCAGTTGTTCTGTTCAGCCCAGACAGGGACATCCAGCTGAGGGGCCTGCGAAGGGAGCCTTCAAAAGTATCATCCACCAACTCAGCAATGACGGAGTAACTGGAAAACACAGCAGGCAGGACAATTCACAGAGAGGAAACTGCCATTTTCTGAAGAAAACTCAGGAACTAGAGGCTAAAAACTGGCATTAGACAAATATGCCAGCTTGCAGGTAGCCAGTTGTGGAATTTAGTCTTTTCTATAAGGAAAAGAGGAGAAATACTGAAGCTGTGGATACGCCCAATGGCACCTTCCCTCCCCACCCTTCTGATGTTTGTGGCATTCTCTTTGTTAATGCCAAGCTGACATTTATAACCGATTTATTATCTAGGAGTTCAACCTGACTAGCCAACAAATAAAGACAATTATCATCCCTTAAAAGTTCTCCCAAATAACATAAATTACCCAGACCACATATTTTTAAAGTCAGCATTACTAAATCCAGTTATTTTCCTGAGTGCATCATCATATGAGTACTAAATGTGCTCACTGCAGCCCGTAATTTTTAATGCCTGTTATTTAAAATCAAAGAAATGCTGTTATTTAGTACTCTGCTAAAAGGATTTTTCACATTCCCAATGTGAACACAGCTGGCAACATATTTTGAGCGATGAATCCGTGCATAACCAGTGAAGATGCTAAATTGGTGTGAGTGAAATTTAATTAGAAGCAAGGAAATGAGCCAGAATGAGTGTCAAACCTGGCGTGGTAGAAGGGGGGCCCTTTTCGATACAGCACTGAAATGAAAGAGAAACACCTCAGTTAGATCAGAGTTTCAGAGGGTTTAATGCCAGGGCCCACTAATATGGCCACATTACTGCTGCAATAACAGGCATTACTGCACTGTTTATGTTGACATGAGCTAAATGGAGTTCTTAATTACTTAGCAAGGACACCACTAATTTTTTCTGTAATCTTAAACCCCCAACCATTAATGAAAAAAACAAGTCCCTTCTCCCCCTTGCTCAAAAAAAACCCATATAGAGAGACAGCAGTAAAATCAGCAGAAGCCCAGCTTCTGTTAAACGGGATGAATGAGGTGCATCAGCTTTGATGTGAATTGGGATCTGGATTCAAACCTGTTACTCTAGAGACTGTCACATTAACACTGCAGATGTGTTTAGAAGGGGACAGAGGAAGTTGGGAAGGGAATTTCAGTGCCGTCCTGTAGGAATTATGAAGCTCAGGAAGCAAACCGAGCTGTCTCTTCAGCTACTGGATATGGGATGTTCCTTTCCACTCACATCCCACCTTCGCTGCTAACCCCAAACGTCCTTTGCCAACTGCCAGCAGCAAAGGCTGCTCCAGTCCTGCAGCTGCTCACTGAATGCCCCTCTGGGGCTGGAGCTGGGCCTTGCCTGCAGGAGGGGGAGCTGCAAGCGATGCCATTTTTGGGGCAGTACTCACAGAGATCCGTGCCGTACTTCAGCCCCACCTTGGGCACCCAGCCCTTGCCCCTGAAGTAGTGGTAGGCCATGTAGGTGGTTTTGAAGTCAGGCTTCACCTCACTGAACACTTCCCACAGCTTCACAATGCTCAGGGGCTCCTGAAAACCACACAGCGAGGTCACTGCAGTGACATAAACCAGTCAAGCTCTGTGTGTGATTATTCACCGTATTATTTCTCCCATAGTTCCTGCCTAAGTTACAACAAAAATCCTTTCTCTACACACAGACTGCGCTTAATTATATTTGTCTTGGTAAACTTAAAGCTTTCAGAGCTGTATTTCCTAAACAGAAATACCATTACTTGTAAGAAAAGCTTCCCAATTACTCTGTTTGGTATTTCCTCCTCAAGAATTAACAGCATAAATCACTGCCATAGTAGATAAAGATTTCAGACCAAACCATATCCAGAGAAAGAGTATCCCCAGTAATCCAAAATTAATCCAATCTCTTACCTCACCATAATAAATACTTAAGCATCCCAGGGCATACACCAAGAAAAAAGCCTGAAAAAACAAACAGAGTAAGTTTAACTCACAGCTACATTCCTCCTGTAGTTTATACACAAAGCCTTGCAAGAAAAAAGGCTTAATTAATTAATTTTCTACAATGTCATCCCTGCTGAAGGCATGGTGTTAAAATTAACATAATATATTTAAAATCAGCACAATTGACACAGGATTCACAGAAATGTTATATTCCTGGTATTTCTAAATTTAAGTCCTGCCACTGGTCTCTCTGGCAGTGGGATTATTCATCTAAAGCAAATGGGATTGGCCCCGTACTATTTTTTATCATCTCATGTAATTGTCACAGGCTATCCAAGCTAAGTTTAATTACTAAGACAATCCAAGTACTTAGGAGACAGTGGAGCACCCTGTACTTTAGAAACAGGTATTAAATGACATTGTAACACAGATTAATGTTTACATTTTCAGATGAAAAGCAAACCAACTTGCACTGTGCTTGACACATACCTCTTCCAAGCTGAGTTGTAAGTACTCAAAAATCCTGAATGGGTTTTTTCTGCACACTAATACTTCCTTCTTGACAAGCTGCAAGAAAATTTGACTGTATTACTACAATGTTAAACTGGAAAAAATACAGAATTCTGAAAGCAGCTTTTTCTAAAAGATGAGGATCCTCTTTTTCCTTACATTCCCTTGTGCACGAGTGGAGTCATCTTCAGGACAGGAGCTTCCTTCTTCCTCCTCCTGCACCAGCACATATTCCGGAGCACATTCCCTGGCGTCCATCCCCTCCCCAGCCCTCTGCTCAGGGCTCTGCCTCCCCTCGCAGCCACGGAGCACAGGAGGGTCCCTGTGGCAGGACCCTTCAGCCACTTCTCTGCAATCCCCCTGTTCCTGGTCCCTGGAGCCACTGCCAGGATCCACGGCTGCGTCTCCTCCCTGCTCGGAGCCCCCGTTCCGACCCTCTGAGGAACTCTGGGCGCCCTCACTGCCAGGCTGCCTGCACAGTTCTGCATTTTCGGGGTTCGGGCCCCCTCTGGTGCTGCTGTCTCCAGTTGGTTCAGCCCCATCCCCTCTGTGGAAGGGCAGCCCCAGGGGTTTGGTGTAACTGTCCAGGATTTTGGTGACGGAGCAGTCGTCCAGGCCCTGCTCCTGCAGGACGCTTTTAGCCCACTGCACGCGGCGCTGGTACCTGGGAACGCAATCAGTGAGGAGTTCTAGGGATTACATCCTTTAATTAGCACTTAAACCCCCCAGGGTTCAGCACAGCTCACAAACACACCCCAGCAGCTGCTGTGCACAAACGGGCACAATTAATTACCCACACTATGCATGCACTCAGCCTTGGCTTCCATTCAGCAATAATACCTGCAAGCTTACATGAAAAACCACGCTGAATATCATCCCTTACCCTATCTCTATTTCTTTTTATGTGATTTAGAAATGAAATAATGAGAAAAGAAACAGAAGCAAGTCCCCCTCATTATTTACACAGCCAACAATCTGAAAACCAGTAAGAGAAATATAAACTAGAATAATCTGTTTCCTAAAAACACCAGGAAAAAAGCAAATTAACTTACTTTTGAGATGTAATTATGGGCATGCTTGTGTTAACACCTGTATAAAGAAGAATCATACATTGTTTCATCCACACAAAGATGGTTTTGTGCGATTCTGATCACTGAGGTGGTAATTATCCCCTTTTTCAGTCCTCAATGCCATTTTGGTCCCACTTTTCGAGCAGGGCCACAGCAGAACCAGAGAAGGTACAGAGGTGACAGCGTGCACGAGAGAACAGCTAAATACTCCTTTTTTCTGCAGACAGCTGTGGAGGAATGTGATAAAACCCAGAGATGTCCACTGGGACTTCGCTGTCCTGGGAAAGATGAGTAAAGAATGAGTCTTTCTATAAACAGCCAAGAGCAGACTGGGTGCAACGGGCTACAAGCAGACTGAAAATGTCACAGATCATCCCCTCGTGATTTCAGGGACACCAAAATCTGCAGATTAAACCCCAGGAAAATTAGGGAAAGAAAAGTCCCAGGATGATCCCTTTACTTTAGTCTTCCTAAGCAACAACTCAGTGAAGGTTTGGGAGAACGCACTAAGGAATTACCCACATGGATTTCATATTCCTAGATTTTTCCTAGGCACAAGAGACGGGGAGAGAGATATCCTCGACCTGATCATTCTTCTGCATTTAATTTATAAAAATACACCTTCAGTGAGTGAGGGAAGGTGAGAAGAGCTACCAGAGCAGTGATGAGGTACAAGCAGGCCCCATTTACCTCTCCACTTGGCCACCAGCAGAGGATCTGAAATGCTGAACACTGGCCGGCTCCTGGAAAGGATCCCTTTTCCAAAATAGCCCTGCAAAGGACAGGAAAAATCCTTATTAGCTCCAGGCACAAAAATGAACTTCTTTCCCAGTTATAAAACGTGGAATGCTGAGATCAGCTGGAACAAACAGCTGAACTCCTGCAGCATTTAAGCTCTGCCTAAAGCTTGTTTAGCTGCTAGTAACTGGTTCAGTATTAAAGCATCTGATGTAACCAGGGGTTTAAATCCCATTTAGCCTGGAGAGTGTCGGGTCTTTTTCCTGAATTCTGAGTATTTGTCAGCCAAAACCTCCCAGCAAATGTTTGTAAACAACTCCTGAAGCCAAAGAGATACCACTGCACTAGAATGCTGCTGAAATGGTACTCAGACACAAAAAACTTAACACAAGATTATTTTACACAGGAATAAATCACTCTGAAGTTAAAAGAATTACACAGGCATTTATAAAACATTGATATTTCAACCTCCTGAGCTTTAAAAACAAGAAAATGCTTTGAAAAGTCACATGAAATGTTGAAAGGAGACATAAACATGAAGGCTTTGCAGCTGTGCCTTAGCTCACAATATCACTTCATTCCAAAATTTACTTGCAGGGATAAGAAAGACTTTTCACAATTGATATAAAAGAAACTTTTTGTATTGATTTCAGGAGAGAAGGGAAATAGGGAGAATCACGGGAGTCTGAAGGGGCAGGAAAGCATAAAGGCAGCAGATCTGAGCCAGTATTATGTTTTACCTGCATTTAAAACGCTACCAATATTGTGCAAACAGGGTGCAGCACCTTGCTGTAGAGCTGTTCGATATCCTCCGGGTTCCTCACAATCACGTTGTTGTTAATGATCTCAGCCTGGCATACTCTGAAATCCTTCCCCCCTACATCCACAGGAAAGGGAGCCTCATATGACTCGAAAACTCTGCGTTTCCTTCTTGGGGGGTGAAATACTGCTTCTGCCATTTCCTAGTTTTTCCTCCTAAAAAGTGGAAACAAGAGATTCAACACTCGGGAGTTAAGGTTCACCCATTTTTCTGCGTTTCAGCAAGGTCCCCTCTGCAATAGCAAATTCTCAGTGGATCCCGCAGGGTAACACAGGTTTCATCCTGTAACTCTGACACCAGACAAACACAGGCAGGGATGTGCTGGAGGTCTCTCATCTGGCTCTGGAGCATCCCCTGCAGAGCACACAGGGAT
>WEIT01002426.1:0-19493 GCA_013389985.1 Dryoscopus gambensis | reverse complement strand
GAGTCGAATTTATAGTGGATATAATTGTACAGAGCCTTACACATCCAAATTTCAGATGATCCCAATTTTGGCCACTGTAATCCGCATTTCTTTAATTTTTTCTTTGGCCAAATAAACATACAATATTCAATCATTGTTGTCTTATCTTTTTCTTTGGTAATTTCATTGTCTTCCCATTGCTTTAACATTCTTCCCAAGGGACTCTCAGGAAGGATGTTATATTTTTGCACATTCGAAGTCCCTCGGCTATTCTTTTGACCCATGATGTAAACTAGGGTTACAAAAGAATAAGCCTTTCCCACTACTTCCTTTACTTCCAGCACTAGAGCTCAATGACCGTTCAAGATTCCCCAATGCTGGGAAATTCAGGCCTCAGACCTCAAGTCTCCGATAGGAATCGATGCCTCTCAATATTTCCCAATTGTGGGAAAATCAACTAGGCCTTAGGCCTCCAATTCAAATCAAGGGCAGCACAATACAACTTAATGATGGGAAAATTAAATCAAGATGACTGCCTTCAAATGTAAACAAAACAAAATGGCCGACTTCCGTGGGAACTACCAAGATGGCGTCCCCCACACCAGAAGCCGGAAGTTAAATACAACTGTACTACGTAATCTATTAAAATCAAAATGGCGGTATAACTCCGCCCTTAACACAGGATGACTGACAATACAAGAAATCCAAACTAAAATGATGGCCTTGCCACCAAAAACCTCAAATTCCAAAATGGCGGCCCTTCCCGCCAAAACTCCTGTGGCGCGAACGCCCTTCTCTCCACAAAAAGAACAAAATGGCGGTTCTACCCTCAGGCAGCACCACTTCACCTTAACACAAAATGGCGGTCTAGTCCGCCCCACAAATAAATCTATAATAATGAAATTAAAATATAAAGAATTATTAATAAAACTACTAGATAACTAAACGGTATCTTAGTATTTAAACAAAATAAACCAATCACAAGAACAAACCAAAGATTAACGCAATCATATGCCGCAGCACAAATAAAAGAAGCCAAAAGTAAAATCTCACTCATAAAATTATAAAATAAAAACTGCCGCGAACCACCGCGGTTTTTATCAGGGTTGGGGCGCAGGTCACCGGTCCCTGCCACCCCTGGGGTATGTCACTCACTCACGGGATCCCAATCTCTCTCACAAAAACCACGGTCCCTCACTCCCCCGAAGCCGCGAACTGCCCTCAGCCGCAATCCCAAATACCCCGCGGATGGGCCCCTCACAAAGCAGCTTCTACACTTGAGTCTGCCGCAAGCACTCTCACACTCACACTGGGGGTGGCCGCTTCCCCACACTCACACACTACCCAGGCAGACCCCGCTGGGAGTTTCTCCGTCTCTAAAATAAAATAAAAATTTTATGACTCTGTAAAAGGGTTTTCGTGCCCTAAAAATAGGGTATTCCCTAACCAAATGCCCCTTCAAATAAGGGGGGGGTCAGCTCTTACCAAACCCTGGTCCCGGAGCTGGGGCGGTCTCCTCCTTCCCGCGGTGTTCCTCGCGGTCCCCGTCGTAGTCCAAGGAAAATTTGAAAAATTCAAAAAATCACGAAAAATAAAAATTCACTAAAAATCCGGGAAAAAGTAAAAATTGGGGAAAATAGAGGATCCCGGACGAGTCCCCAATAGAGCTGTCAAAAACGAGACTGCTCCAAATTATCTTAATTAAAAGATAATTTATTAGTCAAGTTTAGGAAAATAAAAAGTTGTAAAATAAAAGTTATAAAACACGGGGCGGGAGTCGGAGACACTTGGTAGCCGGCAAGGCAATGGACCCAAGCGCCGAAGTCAGGCAGTGCTGCCAAGTTGTTAGAATGTCCCAAGAATGGGGGAGGGGCTGACCAGAGGCAGCACCGGGCTCCTTTCGGTGGCTATTCCACACAAAAGTGCGCGCAAAGTCTCTGGGTTTCAGTTTTTTATAGGGTTTGAGAGTCCTCGGTACCGCCCTCTGACACGCCCATTCTCCGCCTCTTTAGTCGATGGTGGTTGGATCATCAGATGGTGATATCATTGTCTTTCATCCAATAGCAGGCTCGTTGGTAGGGGCTTTCAGTTGGTGATGTCATCTGCTTGCTGTGGCGGGAATCTAGCCTCATTGGTATGCAGGTTTCCATGGAGACACCTGCAGAGCCGTTGGAAGGGCTTCTAAAAATAGCCTGTGTCCCTTAATATGCTGCCTTATCTCGGGTGGTTAGTTGAATAGGGAAGACTTAATACAAACTTTTAAACATACATAAAATAATGTTTCAAATAATATTTTAACATAAATAAAGTGTACAAACATTACAGTAATTGATAACATTGAATAAAATTGAAACTGGCTCGTTGTAACAAGAAATCTAGGGGTATTGAACTTGGAGTGGTTTAAACTTTGACAAAGGGGTAGAAGCAGTTTTAACAACTTTAAAACAGAGTGAACATTAACAGTTTGTGTTCTAACTTTAATTAACTCTTCAATTAACTCCTTTTTAACCTCTTTATTAATTAACATTCTAATTAACATTCATGCAAAAGCCAATCAAACAATTTCATTTTTAACATTATTCAAAAGAAAATTAGAACAACTTAAATTTCATCATGCCTTTGTACTTTCTGAAACTGAGGATATTACAAAATCTAGTTAAAATTGTGAAACTTGATAGATATAGAAGAGAATTGAATAAAGCAGTAAAATAAATTCATTATTTTCTTAAATATTAAAAATGTAACATAAAAAAATTACATCTATCCAATAGTTAGAGGAGGGATTCTTTCTCATTAATCCCAAGGAAATAATGTGTAACATCATATAAAACTATCTGTTTATAGAAAGATAATAGAGAAAAAAAATCTGTAGCTCTTCTTCTTTTTTCCTTGTGAAGCACATGCATATTTTACTTTCATGAATGTCATGATTCTTACCTGGGCTTTTGTTTTCATTAAGCCTAATGATTAACAAAAATGGGGAACTGATTTCTCTCAGTGACAGTGCAATTTTTCCAGAAGAAAAAATAAGTTTCTTTCCAGTAAGGTACCTCAGACGCAATATAATTTCATTTCTCATTTGCCCAGATCATGTCTATAAGACAGAGACATAGGAAAAGAATTTTTTGTTGGGTTTTAGTCCTTCAAAACATGAATCAGACCTTTTGGACTGAAATCACCTACTTCTGTAAGATAAAAGCTTTCTGTTTTCTCTCCTTCAACAATAAAAGAAACAGTGAAAGCACATTTAGCTCTGAAGAAACATGTCTGGGAAATTTCTCACTATTTTCTATTAAAACAAGTACTTTCCTGATCAGCTTTAATAAAAGAAGCTGGTATTGCTTTTTAAGACAATTTTGAAAACAGAAAAATCAAAATGAGAATTCTTCATGATTGGTTTATTCTTTTTTATTATCCCTCAATGATTGGATTTGTTTTCTGTTCTTGTCTTGGTAAATACCTGTATCACTTGCACAGTTGAATGCAGGTAAACCTTAGAACAAAGGCCAAAAAGCTGGAGACTGACTTTGATTTATGAACTATAGATAGGTCAGACAGTAATTTTCAACATGGTAGGCAGATGCCATACACGACAGCTCCAGAACTTTTGTGTGGCAGAATTTGCTGCTTAGCTTAGTTTCATCTAGGGTCTCCCTGAAGGCAGTAGAGTTACTGTATTTCCCTCAGATTAACAGGTGTATCTGTGCACAGAAATACTTTTTTTTCTTCTTGTAGGGGAATAGTTTGAAATAAACTTCTGTTGATAATCAGTGTAGGGTGCTCTTGGTTGGTTATCTTCTGCCTCTTTAGAAAAGTGAGAGAAAGCAAACTGCAAACCACATGAATCATTTAATTATAAGCAGTCAGCCTCTAGGCTCTGTCTAATTTTACTCATCTCCCATTATAAGTCACTGAATATATGTGTTCCGTATGACAGGAGAGCCTCCTCCTGGTGGTTATCACTAACCTTAGAAGTGAACTTCTCCAACAGTCATCTTCAGGTAACACCTGGGTGAAAGGATAAGCAAGAGTCACCCTCAGTGAACTGCTTTGGTTGGCCCTTGAGCAGTAAGGCGAGGCCTCCCACAGCTGTGACATTTCCTGTGATGTCTTACCTGCTTCATGGGAAAAATCCCTCCAGTGCAGTCATTTGCCTCTGAACGTGGCATCACTTTCCCTTTGTGTTTGATAGAATCGACATAGAACCAGCTGGTGGCAAGCAGGATACACACCAAAAGGAACCTTAGGAAATTAAATTCCCTTAAATTTCTTCTAAATACCTTCCAGTGCTTGAACTGCCTCTTTTATGGGCAACACATACTCTTCTACACTGCAGCACAGCATGCAATGTGTACAGATGCTTGGGGCTGACTTTTAAGCCCTAGACAAATAAAATGCATAAAAAAGTGCCATGTGCTCGGGGCTGGGATGCTAAAGAGGCCAAGAGCACTTAGAGCTCCCACTGACTTCAGGGGCAGCTGAGGCTGCTTGGCAGCTCTCAGGAACAGCTCAGCAACCTGGAAAAGTTAATAACTGTTTTAAAAAGGTTCCTCTGTTTCCTTTCTCTTTCTTAGAATGGCATGTTACTCTTAAGATACTTATTGCCTTAATTTGATATCTGCTAACAGATTTAAATAGTAATGAGCAAAACTATTCTGCAAAGTAAACAAATAGAAGTTTGACTTTTTAGTAAATAACAGAAGGACAACTGTGTGCTAGGATTTAATTATAAGAAGAAAGTTATATTTGGCAAAAGGCATCTGTAATTTCTGTTTCCATCATTTTATAAAGCCTCTTTTAATGGATTAAAATCACTTCTGGCAGCTTTTCCCCCTTTGCTGCCATAAACTAAACCCAAATCTCTACTTTAGGGAAGATAGCTGTTAGAAATGCAAACAGAAAGTTCTGAATAGAAATAAATAAAAGCATTACCATGATTGCTTCACTTTTTAATAGCCAAAATATTTCATAAGATGCTTTACATTGCTGTAAAATAAGCTTTTCACATCTTTGCAGCTGTTTCATGTGTACCTGAAAGAATATGAATACATTCATGTAGTCTTACAAATACGAATATATTGTATCAAGATAGTCTTACAAAGTATTAATCATTATCACACCTCTCTAATGAATGGAAAAATATTTGCTTTTTTTATCAAAATTAAATAGAATTAGGCCTTTTTTCAAGCTTGGGAATCTGTAGATTAGGTAGCTATATATACTTTTTTGAGATATACATTGCAGCATTCCATGAAGCAGCCTGAGAAAGAAATAAAAATGAAAGGTTTTTTCACATAGTTTTTCTGCTCTTTGTAAATTGTTTGTTTTTTCTTTTTTTCTTCTCCTCTCTGTTACATTGTGAGAATCAGTGTTAATAATACAAGAAAAATGTGCACCGTAGAGAATTTCTGCAACACATGCTGGTGTGTTGAAGTGGCAAACCAGCACTGTAAATCCATATTCAAAATAGGAAAGAGCAACATTACAATCTTGTTAACCACTAGCATAAATATACACCAATCCTTAAGGCAGGGGGTGGAGGGGGGAGTGTGAATCTAATCTTTCCAGAAATATGATTGATATAATGCCAGAGATTTGCCTCTTATCTATAGATTAGGACTGTGACTTCAAAAACTTGAACATTTATAGCTAGATGGTGTGAATTTAAAAAACTATTTATAGAAAGAATAGTTTACATAAAAATGCAGTAAGGAAGTATCAGCAAATTTTGTAAAAACAATTTATATATACAGTAATTATAAATTATGTCTGTAGAGATCTATAAATAGACAAAAAGTCATTCAGTATATTTTTGTTTTGTTTTCTAGGGCTATAATGGATCATGAAATGTATAAAATGCACAGCAGTTCAGCTACTTCAGAAAGGGAAGCACCTCAGGGAAATATTGTGCCAGATTCTCAAATACAGCTATGATCCCATTGTGCCACTCAGCCGCTACAAATGAACCATAACCCAGCTGAAAACTTCTGGCAAAGGATTTCCTGTCTTCAGCAAATTCTCTTCTGACATATATCTATCATTCCCAGGCACTGTAGCTTTATGTCTTCACTGTGAAAAGACATATGTCAACAATAAGAAAGTTCACAGTACAGTCTTGCTACACTCTTTCTCCACTGATATAAAAACACCACCAAAATTCTGAAGCACCAATGGAATTGGACCAAGGAAACTCAAAACCAGTTTGTTACAATCCGGTTTAAACATGGAAGAGCGAAGAAAATTAAGTCTCTATGCATAAACCGGACGGAACTTTGAGAAAGTTCAAAATATTCCCAAAAACGAGACTAAAACCAAACGAGGCTAGATATTAGTGCCAATAAATTGAAGTATTTTATTTAATAGTAGAAGAGGCAAAGAGAAGGAAAGAGAAAAGTAAAAAAGATGAAAAGAAAGAAAGTCATAAAGAAAGAGGTGCGCCGGGGGGTGAGGGGACAGGGAGAGAGTGACACGGGTTAGGTGGGAGCATATCATCTGTCCGAGGGTCCCAATGACATCTCGTTGCTCCCCTCCATCTGCTCTTCTTGGTGGTGAGGGTCCCCCACTGCCATGCCACGCCACGCGGCCACACGCTGCAACACACCAGAGAGTACAGAATCCCATGGATTAATATACACTTTGGGTCAGGTGGGAACACCCACGTGCCCCCCTTGCAGGGGGCCAGTTTGACCCTGTCCCTTGCAACACTGAGGGTCTGCTGCATCATCTCTGGTGCTCTGGCGCAGGGTCTGGGGACCCCTCTGAGGGGCCTTTGATGGGCCATGTCACCCCCTCTGCTGCGGATAAGCTTTTCCCCGGGTGAAGGGCCCCTCAGCTGGGCTCCTCAGCACAGAGGAGGATGGGCGGTCACTGCGCCTCTCACCAGAGGCTTTTCCAACCCACCCAAAGCCTCCCTCTCCCCACCCTTTGCTGCGAGGGTCTGTGGGAGCCTGGCAGCTGATAGCCCTGGGGCTGTGGTCTCCACCTTGGAGGTGTTAAGCTTAGCTTTGTGAATGTCCCCAGCCCTGAGTTGTTATTTTATCTTATCTTCATCAGGCAGCGGTATAAGGCCTCAGTCAAGGCCCCATTCAGAGTGTGGTAGTCTTCTCTGCAGCTTTTGCAATACAGTTTTAAAAGTCCTTCATGAAAAAGTTTAAGTCATAAACTGTAATATTTCAGTCTCTGACACAGTTTATAGAGGCTCAGACCCTTCATATCTTTTACATCCTATGTTGAATCAGACACAGATAAAGTAGTTGGTCTCTAAGGAATTTTCCTTCATTTACTTCCCTTCTTTTTTAAAAAAATTAAAATTAAAAATACATTTCCAAACAATTTTTTGGAGCATAGTAATACCACTGTGTTTACTATGCTAGTTGAAGAGCACTTATCATGCACATTCTGCTTTTATTTTGACCACATGACTACCTGGGAATTGTCTTTCAATTGAAAGATTTTCACCAAGAAGATATCTATTTTATCTGTCCTGAAAAGACAAAGAGCATTTTTCCTACAGAAACAGGTATGCTCTGTGTAGCTTTGTATCTTTTCTTATCCATTTACCCTAACGGCCATTGTCATGTATCTTGTTTTACCTTTCTTCCTTCTTTTGAGATCTTTCTTGTTTCCTTAACACACATCATGAAAACAAACAAAAGCCCCAAGGTCACGTCTATTTCAGTATCATAACTTCTAAAGGATGCAACAAAACTGTCAGTCTCTTTGTCAGTGGCAGTAGAGCTTCTCTCTAATTAAATAGAAAATTTTCTCCCTCCCCCTGACAAAATAAAGGAAACAAAATTCTGAGTAATGCAATTCTCTCTGACATTTCAGCATGAATGGATGGAGCTGTTATCCACCCATTAGGAAACAGTAATGTGCAGAGCATGACATTTATAGTAAATATAAAATCTGTAACCATTTGGATTCTAGAATTGTCCATGGTTACAGCTCTATGTTAGTGGTAAAAGCTTGAGAAAATAGAAAAGTAACATGGTTAAAAGCTTGAACACAAGACAGCATGATAGAACAGATACATTTTTTTAAATTCAAGAAAGATGTAAATGGCCATGACATTTAACACTGCTGAGCAATAACAGTTATTAAGGTAGTCAGAATGAAGGTAATTACATTAATATGTGGTATTGTTTGGCAAAGCAAACAAGGAAATAACTGTGCAGGCTTGAAGTCTATTTGCAATGCTCACATGTCCGTGACTGTGTGACTACTGAAGGGCAATGAGCAATTTCTAGATAAAATGTGCGTCATTATTCTCATATTGCAAGAAGAAAACATAGGGCACAAAGAAAGACAGCAAACAGTATAGTCACACAAATAGAGTGTCACACTTGAAAGCAAAACCTGGAGCGCATCCAATTTGGGGATGGAGAAAGAGAGTACTAAAATGTCACTCATAATTTTAATTCCATAAAAAATGGGGAGCACTAGAGCCTTTTCAAGTGTGTTTGAAATGGTAATATTCAAGAAAATTACTTTACAGAGAACTGTTCATGCTACTTTACGATGTAGGAAAGTATTTAATAGTGCTCTCTGGAGGAATTAAAAAAAAGAAATAGGTCAGGATTTCAAATAAGAGAAGAGGGAAGAAAAATGGAAAGCAGAAGAAACGATGCAAAATAATACACACAAACCCAAAGGATGCAGCATTAAACTGCAAGAACAAACAAGTGAACCCCAAGTGTATGATATGTTGTGCAACGGAATTGCAAACACTATGGTGCACTGATGGATGCACATGACTCAACACAACATCGTACCCACAGCAGTACTAGCAATTTTTCCACACCTCAGAAGGTCTTCAAGGCTTGGTGCCTTTTCATGTGTGTCATAAACTGTTGGGTCAAATGTATGCCCCTCAAGAAATTAAAAAAAACATGAAATCAATTTAATCCAAAGGCCTGTAAAATTAGTTTGGTTGTATTGCTATTTCATCTAACTACTGTTAAATGTCTTAATCTCTAGAGAGAAATAAGTTTACCTTCAAGCAGTAAATGCTATAGAAAATAATGAAGTTACATATGCCTAAAAAGAAAGAATGAAAAAAAAACTGAACAAAAAACTCCAAACCCATGTTAAGTTATTAAATGCATGCTGAATATGCTTTGCAAGATCTTGTCATCAGAGAACAAAATCCTATAAGATAACTGTTATATATTAAATAATTGCATCATCCAGCAGCCACAGTAAAACTTTCCTTCAAGGTGATAAATTGTGTTTTTTAAAAAATAAACAAATGTACCAAGGAATATGTATCAAAAAACATGAAACATTTTATAGTGAATGATAATATTCTATTTGTTTTCTACACAGAAGAAGCTATTGCCTCTTCGTGTACTATTTCCAAGAACCACTTTGATTTTAATATTAGACTTGAGTTGAAATGTAAGAGATCCAAAGTAAAATGGAAGTCAGTCATAACAGTGTACACCTTAAGTATGCTGATAAATAAAAATGCTTATGGTACAAGTATTTGTAAGCAGGAAATCTTTAGAGGTACAACAAAAGCAAAACAAACAAAAAATGAAGAGAACATCATCCAGTATATTCTAATATAAAATTGAATGAAGTGTTTGGTTTTAGCCAAAAAACCCCCAAAAGAAATAAAAGAGGCCAAGTTACACTCTCACTGAAGATCCTAGGTAATACCTTAGTTACAGCACCCTCCTTTTCAATATTCAGGGTTACCCAAAGAAAAAAAAAAATCCATGTCCAGATAACACTTTAAAAAATATGGATCAAAAATACACTTTTCTTGAAAGTTTTCTGAACAAGATGAACTATCTCTATTGCATGCCCAAGTTGTTAGTCTTTTACTCAAACCAGGATTACTGTGTTACTTCCATCTCTAGCCCTATGCTGTAGATTTATTGATTCAAGAGTATCAGGTGTAGGAGTTTAACAGTAACTGTTCGGTAGCTTATTCACCTAATCAGGAGTCTGTACTTGCATCTAAACACAATATAGGTCCCCTATTATGTACATAATATGGGTATGAAGGAGAAACATAATTAGCTATGGTTATTTTTTCATATCTAATGGGGAATGGCAACTGGGCTGGTTAATCAGTCAGACCAGAGCTTCCTATAACCAGAGTGCCCACACAGTCTTGTAAATACCACCTAATCCCCTCAGGATCATTAAAAAATTTCATTATGACATTTAAAGCACAAAAAAAACCCCAAAAAACCAAAATCAAACCAACAACAACAGAAACCCAAACAAACAAAGAAAAAAATCCCACCAAAAAAACCCCTCAAAACCCAAACAATTTACTCAAAGCAAAATGTTTTCCAAAACTCACTGGTTTTGCTGCAACCTTTAAAGCACTGTTCAGAAGCTTATCTGAAAGGATAACTCAGTTTCATGACCGTTTCTTCAAAGAATGCCTCATCCTCCTGTTGGATCGTGCAGTGTGGGTCCCCACTGCTCTCTCTAGAACAATGCACTTTGCAAACAGTTTTGGGTATGGAAAGCTATGCTCCTTCTAACTTAGACATCCTGAGTTACCCTGTTGCATCAGAACTACACATAATAAGGATATGGAAACTCACTTAGCAAATTTTCCAAATACACTAATTAGATTACAACAAATTATTGTTTAAAAAAATCCTATGAAAAATTAATGTTACAGTTTTCTAGTTTAAAACTTTTACAGTGGTACAGGCCTTAGTTTGACTTCTTGAGAGAGGAATGATTTATTTTATTATTAATGTACAATTGAAGATGACAGTTTTATATCTAAAACCAGCATGAACCATTATGTTCTGATAAATCATGTACTTGAAACAAAAAGATATGCCCTGGTATTTATTTATTTCTTCATTTATTCATTGATTTGCCTGCTTTAAGCTAACGATTTAAAGTTGGTGTTTAGAACTTTTAGACTTAAGATTATTTGTAATGATCACACACACATAGCATCAGAGTCCTCATGTGCATGGTAAGAATTAAATGTACTGGCAGTCATCCTTGAACTGTATCCCCCCATGATTTTCTGGGAGATGTGGAAATACCATGAGGGAGATGTTTGTTATTCATTCATCTGAGTTTTAAAAAATTGTTTCTGCTATATAATGTGGGTTATCTTTGTGTGTAATAAAAATATTTAAAGACATTTCACCATGTACGAAAAAAAAAAATAGGCCTGGGGCTATAAAGGATGGAAGCAAAAGATTCTTTGCATAATTCCTTAATAGTGTATAGAGTATCTCCAGAGAACCTACATAAAAATTAATGCATTTAAACTGTGATCTTTAGTATTTAATTTACAGTATGTTTTTCATTTATTCAAGGTTTGAGATCAGTTCTGGGAGACAAAAAGCAGTTTATAAGCCTTGGGAGAAAGAATTCCAACTGTTCGCAAACAGACAGAGTGACAACAGACTGATCAGACTTTCTGGACCAGCAAAGTTTACAGCTGTACTCTCCCAAAGGCTACATCTCAGAAGGAGAATTACAGTGCTTTACCACAGTATTTTTAATGCTGTAAATTAAAACCTTGCAGTTTTTACACAGGACAGTGAAAAGCTCTTCACCCAACTGGGTCCTGGGAAATTATTCAGAGTTGTTTCATTGGTGTAATACTTTTCATCCTTCACTTGAATTTGCTACTCACTGGAGGTGTAGTAAATAAAGTATCAAGAAAGAAGTTTTCTAAATTTCCAGTGAAAAGGTATGTTTGCTGTTGTGGTTTGTAGTTTCTTGCGATGGTGCGGCAAGCCGCAGAACTTCCCTGGGAGGGCAGGCGGCTTCCTCGGGGAGGGAAGCTGCTTCACTTCCCGTGGCCCCTTTCGGACTGCCCCTCATGGCCCCGGCTGGCTCTCAGCTCCACAACACAGCGGCGATAAAGGAGGCAAGAAGGGCTCCCCACATGGGGACCTCAGAGGATCTTTATTCTCCTGGTCCCAAAGGCAGACAACACCACACAGGCTGATTCCCCTAGGCAGAGAGACCGGATGACGCGCAGCCTACACCTTTTACATGGGGATCAGGGGGGCGGAGAGAGCACACAGGCCAATGGTCCCAGGGCACAGGGGCAGTACATGGGCGGGATTAGGGTGCAGAACAAATGGGGAGAACCCGAGGGAGTGGCTAGGATCAGGGGCGGGGGAAGGAGAACAACATGGGGAGGGCAGGACCTTGACATATATAAGGGAAAAAAAGGGGCAGGGAAATCAACGAGTTAGGGAAACAGAACTGGGGTACCTGTCCTTTTAGGGGATTCTCTTGTTCTCTGATTGGCATCCCACAGTTTGCTACATCTCCTGTGATTCCTTCATCTCCTTTTTCTCCGAGTAACCTGAGTGCCTGCTCAGGATTATAGAAATATAATCATAGGGATGGTGGTGGTCCACCTGGCTGAATGCAAATGTCTGCAATGCAGACACTTCTCTCACACCTATTTACATATATTCCTTCTACAGTCAATGGAGAAAAGCAGCTAAGTCTAAGAGATGATTCATATCATCTTAAGTAGAAGTTAAAAATGCATGGAGTGTTATGTCCTGAAGTATTTATTTCTCACCACTGGTTTTGGAGTCTATATACTAAGCTTAGAGGGAAATATCTAGAATGCAAATGTCTAAGGATATTTGATACTAATTCAAAGAATGTAATCCAAACTTCTGCAAGAAATTCTGTTTTCCAGTACAGCTTAACACTAAACAAGTCCATTTACAATTAACACATTAAAATGAAGCATATCTGTCAGTGTTCAAATCTCTCAATAGAGAATGTGGAAATAAAAGATGTAGGGCAAAACTAAAGTTAAATGTTGCAACTCTTGTGCTGGAGGCATTTTTATTTCATTCAGCTCTAAAAATGGAACTTCATATAACATAAGTCCACAACACAGGAATATATGTAATTACATATAGGTAACTATACTGTGGGAGTTTATTAAACTCTAATTTGTTACAGTAAATAGAGTTAAGTCTAATAAAATCAGATGTGCATTTATAAGAATATTCTGTGAGACTATTAATGAACTTTTGATTAAAACCGCAATTTTTGTTGAGGTCTTGTGGCGGTTTAGGCCAAATTTAGGGAAAACACCCAAAAGGAATGTCTCCTCAAAGGAAGACAGGCTATAGCTGCCCCTCCCCCACCAGGTTTGGGAAAGAAATATTCCTCAGAGGAATGTGAAAGAGAAAATAAAAACTATTTATTTAACAAACACACAGGAAAAGAATAATAATACTAAATAATAAAACGTCTCTCTGTGGAGAGGAAACCTGAAAGATTTTAGAGTCCATCTGTGGGTGTGGTCTCTGCTCCTCCTCGGAGCTGTGTCAGCGTGGGGGACCCGCGTTCAAGCCCATGGTAGGTTCCCTGGTGGGGTTCTGATGTTCTGCTATTCTGAACAAGTCCAGAAGAGAAGAAAAAACCCCCAAAGTCCCAGAAAAACCACTCTCTGTCTCTCTCTCTGAAGAAACAGAGCCAAAAAAAAACCAAAACCAAAACCGAAACAAAAAAACCCAAAAACCCAAAAAACCAAAAAAAAACCAAACCAAACCAAAACAAAACAAAAAAAAACCACAACAACAACAAAAAAAACCCTGGCCGAAAAAGCAGGAAGGGTGCTTCCTTCACTCCTCAGCAGCAGCAGCAGCAGCACCTAATCTCTGTGTCCTTGAAGCACAGACTTGAAAAGTTTGCTCAGTTTTTTTCTCTCTCTCTTGGACCCTGTTTTAAAAGCACAGAAAGGCTCAGGATCATGTCTGGGCATAGAGTGGTGATAGGGGATACAACAGCATAAAGTCACCCCAAGACAGATCTTTAAGGCAGAAAATAGGTTTTGACACTTTAAGAATGTAGCAGGATAGCTAGCTTTAAATTTGTTTTTAATTTATTATTGTGTTCAAAAGCGACATGATCATATTCCAAGTCAAGCAAACAAAAAGACCATGAGTGTGCTTAGTGTTCTCTACCAATGAATACAGGATCCAAAGTCATAAGTATTTATTTTTTATGTGAGCATTATTCAAGATATAATGAAGCCTTAGAGAATCACTCCAGTTTGTATTGCTTTTTAATTGAATAGTCTTGATCAGCATTTCATTTAAAAAAAAATCATTTTAAATACACGTCTGTTCAATATTCAATCTCAGGCACATTGCTTTGCTAAACCTTTGAAAAAAACCCCACCACTGTCAGGCTTTAGTAGCTGATGCCAGGGTTTATGTTTGATAGGTACTTCTGAAGTCTTTAATAATTTAACCCAGTTTGTGTATAAATATGGGAAACAAGACTTCTTAAAAATCCCATAAATTATCTTAACAGTCACGTCCTAGTTAAGTTTTCTTGCAATATTTCTCTGAAGAGAATCAATATAAATCTAGTCTTAAGGCTGAAGTGGAAAAGAAACCTCATTCTGAAGGCAAATTCAGCTTGGTAATAGTGTGTGTAACACAATGTTGTTTGTTTCATGTAGTTTCATACAGTGACTTCCATTCAGCAGTTGGCCTGAAAATTAGGACATTTTAATTTATTCCGTCACCCAACATAGTTTTAGACACATATAGAGTGTAAAACTAGTGTGATACCAGATCTTTCCTATTTTTATTCAGATCATGGGTAATTATATTTGCTTAGTAACGCATTTTCAGCTTTGAGAATCCTTATACCAATTGCGTAAAAGAGTGACAATAGGATTCCTGTTATCGAAGTAAAGATTTCTATAAATAAAATATAGAAGACCAAACTGATTTTTTGTACCAAATAAAATATATAGGTACAACAGAGTGAAGTGCTGGGTCCTACCCTTGGACAATGACCCCAGGAAGCGCTACAGGCTGCCGAAAGAGTGGCTGGAAAGCTGGCAGAAAAGGACATGGGGGGGCTGGTTGACAGCAGTGAACATGAGCCAGCAGTGGGCCCAAGATGGCCATAAGGCCAGTGGCATCCTGGCCTGTGCCAGGAACAGTGTGGCCAGCACGACTAGGGCAATGATTTTCCCCCTGTACTTGGCACTGGTGAGGCTGCACCTCAAATCCTGTGTTCAGTTCTGGGCTCCTCTCTTCAAGAGACATTGAGGTGCTGGAGTGTGTCCAGAGAAGGGCAACAGAGCTGGTGAAGGGTCTGAAACACAAGTCTGATGAGGAGCAGCTGAGGGAGCTGGGATTGTTTAGTCTGGAGAAAAGGAGGCTCAGTGGCGATCTTACTGTTCTCTATAAGTAACTGAAAGAGGTTTGTAACAAGGTTGGGGTTGAACTCTTCTCCAGGAAACAAGTAATAGGACAAGAATTAATGGCCTCAAGTTGTACCAGAGGAGGTTTAGATTGGATATTAGGATAAAATTCTTCACTGGGAGGGTGGTCAGGCATTAGAGCAGGCTGACCAGGGAAGCGGTGGAATCACAATCCCTAGAAGTGTTCAAAGTCTGTGTGGATGTGGAACTTGAAGACACGGTTTAGTGGAGAACATGATGGTGCTGGGTTAATGGTTGGAACTGATGATCTTAGAGTCCTTTTCCAACCTTAACGATTCTATGATTCTGATGTTTGAGTTATGTTAACCCACTTTTCTTGGTGAAAAGACAGAGATCCATTTGGCATCATCTGTATCTTCTTATCTCTCACTGGAAAATGTTATCAGAAATGTTGTGCCTACAACATTGTTTTTAAAACAGTTTTCTTAAGAGAAGTTCTAAGCTTTTAATTTGGGTATGTGCTTAGACTCTGTCGTTTGTTCTAAAAAATGTATTTTAGACTAATGTCATGTACTACTGAAATCTTAGTTGGAAGTAAAGTATGTTTCTTCTTCCTCTGGTGTGCATTTGAAATTTGAAAGTTGTAAGTGGAAAGCCACATTTTTAGAAATTATTGAGAGCTGTTGTTTTGGAAAACTGGCAATTATTGGCATATTAATGCTCTAACAGGAAAAACAAAATAATAATTTTAAAAAAATATTAGATCTTTAGTCATCTCAGAACATAATCCAAAGTGGAAAAAATTGGTGTTTTTTTCTCAAGGATAGGTAAATTATATCTGTTTTATTGAGACATCTTCTTAGAAATTTTTCTTGTAAGAAGACAGAAACAAAACAATATGAAATTGTAAGGTTTTTAATTAATATTAGAGATCAGTTACATCTCCTTAGGCACCAACATTGTACACAAGTTTATCTTCCTAATTTTATTTCAGATTAAGAAGGGAGAAATGGACACTTATCAGGCAAAATTAATCTGAAGCATTTTAGACATCTACATTAAGGCAAGATTAATTATGTCCTGAAAATATACCATCTCATTTATTTTGTTAACCATTACGGCAGCACAGGGATTTTAACTCAGAAGTATTTGAGTAATTTCTCCTCCTTTACATCAATATAATATTCTGTCATATCTGTGACTGGCTTAGCAACAGCACAGCCAACTACCTCACAGCTAAAGGAGGTCACTTTTATGGCTTCTGTTTCCAGAGAAACTAAGGAGCAATACATCAGTTCTCTCATTAAAATCAAGATCTTCATCAACTTTTAGTAGCTAAACTGATGATTCAGCCACTGACTGAATTCATTGAATCACAATCATTCATAGACTAGCAAAATGAAAAATGCTTAATAAGCCAGGATGCTAATATGCTGCTAAGTTTTCTGGATTCATTTCCCAAGTGTGTGCACTTTGAGTTCATTAAGACTGAGGTAACTTCTTTTACTTTCAAAGTACTGAAAGTTACCGTGAACTTTGTGCCTTGAATTTTGAAACTGTCCACAATTCAGCCCACTAGATGAACCTGCATTATCTACTTCCCTGGGTTATAATGTCTTCATAGGAACAGCATCCCTCATCTGGAAGAAACACTTAATTTAGTCGTGGAGTTTCTAGGTTCATTCAAATATTTATTTTCATTCTGATAAATAACGGCATTGTTTTTATTTTTACATAATCTTGCAAAAAACACTGAGATGCAGCACAAACATCTCTTGATTTCTAATGGTGATAGCAGATGTCCTATGTCCTATTACGGCGGGCAGGCCGTAATGATTTAAGAAGAGAGATGTTGTATTGCTAAGCTGCCATTTCCAGTCATATTATAATGTACTACTACCTCAGAGCTGCTGGATTTCTCCTTTAAGTCAAGCCTAATATTTTAGTTTAATGCAAATTCACATGAATTCTCTTCTTATTGCTGGCAGCCTAATTGCTGATTTCTCTCTGGAATGGAGTATCACTGTGGAGAACCCTTTAGAGGGATGTTTTTCTGAGAAGTTGATATCTTAATTATAAACATGATGAAATAAGTCACTGATACACAAAAAATGACTTTCAGTTGTGCTTTTCTTAATTTAACTAGAAGTAAATCCCAAGTTTTATGACATTTCTAAGCTGGTCCTCAGAGGAAGATACTAGGCACATGCTGCTATGAGAAAGGGTGGGGCAGGGGACACGCATCAATTGATTGCTCTCAGAGGAGTGGCATCTTGTTTTTCTTTATTACTTTCTAAATAACTAAAACCCTCCTTGTTTTTAGTAAATTGATAGTCCTTTAAAAAGACTTGTCAAGGGGACAGTCAGAGCAGCAAACTCATCAGTAGAGGGAGGTCTTAGCATACATCACCATCTACTGTCATCCTTCAGCAGAAGGGATTCAGTTTGCCAGGGAGCCAGGATAGCTGGACAAGAATAAGTGTAATGCCCTCCAGAGTTGTCTTTGGAGCTCTCAGCCCATAAAAATGCATCGTACTGGGCAGTCATGTATGGAGCAATCTTAAGTTGCATGATTAGTAAGAAACAGAGTTAAAAAGCTAAGATCTCAGTATCAGAATCACTATGGAAAAATAAACTAAAATTTGAAGTTCTTTGCATTCATAAGCAGATATTTTATATTTTTTTTTGTCTCTGTAACATATAAAATCAGAAAATCGTGTGCTATTAATTTTATTTTGATTTTAGGTATTGATCAAGTGCTAATGCAAATGTTTATGTATTAGCAAATGCAAATTTTTATGTATGAAATGATTAGAGATTATATGCACAATGGACAGAATTAAGCACTTCTTTGTCTGAAATTTGAGGCATTTTGCTTTGTATTGAAATGTTCTAGAGATGTCTGCTTCTTTGACTGACACTGGGGAAAATCTTTTTTCTAGTCAAGTTGAAAGTCTTTACATTTCTTCAGCTGAATCTAGCCTTTAATCATTGTGTCCTGATATTTTTATAATGCAAATTAAAGGGATAGATATTACTATATTGTTAGTTTATAAAACTTATGATTGTTTTCAGCTAAAGGCATATTGTATTATTGTAGAGCTTGGCTAAATTTTGAAAAGTAGTTTTAATTGACTTATGTTGATTAGTCTCAATTTTATCTTAAAAGGTGTTTTATTAAGTTTCACAAATAAAAAACCAAGGAGTGCAATATCAAATACAGGTAGATAAAAACTCTAATCAGAAGGATGAACAAAACTTTTCAGAAACATTGACAAAATATATGAAACTATCAATCCAGAAATTCAGGTCAATATGCAGAAAAAATGCATTAATCAGTAGATCTACAAATGAAACAATATAAAAGTAGAATAGGCCGAAAAAATAAGAAAATAAAGTGCTTTCATGAGGAATTACTATATTTTATAATTACTATAATCAAAGTAAAATAAAAAGGTGTCTTTCATAACAAAATTTAGGTTATGATTGTGTAATAAGTTTTCTACAGGCAATCTAACAAATTTTACATAAGTTAAAACAGTTTATGAATCCAAGCTTTTTGTTCTATGTATAGACCATTGGCTAAGCCATACTTGTTTGTGATTTTTTGAATGTTTACTGGTATTGCAATGTCTTTTTAAAAATAAATTAAACTATTAGATATATTAGAAAACATAATCGTATTTTCTCAGATCTCTGTTCTTTGTTCGTTACAGGACTGATCCAATTTCCTTACCAGTCATTAGCAAAATTCCCAGTGTCTGCAAGATGGAAATGAGGGAAGGCTTAATAAGTGAACATAATTTGTTACTCTCTTTTGAATATAGTAGTTGTATTTTTATAGTATAATTTCTTAGTATACAATATTGTATTGCCTGCTTGTATTGGTTTAGTTATTTAATGTATTTGAAAAACTCACCGACAAATTCTAAATGCAAATGTATTTATTACCAAAAAGTAAAAGTCCTTAGAATCTGTAAACTCTTGTGTTGTGGGAAAAAAAAATCTCTTCAGTAAACAACTTGGTATATTGTATAAAGTGGAGGCAATTGCAATTAATTTTATTAAAATGTTAAGTAAAACAGAGAGAGAAAAAGGTACACACACAAAAGAGCTATACAATAGACTGCTCAGCTACTTGTTACCTGAGCTGTTGTAGTTTAGTAGCCAATGAAATTGTAACATGAAGCATAACATAGAATAGTCTGTAAGTATGTGTTCTTCTTCAAATAAAATGCTCTATGCCACTAATCCGGTGCAGCGTCCGTGTTCGTGTGTCGCAGCAACCCCAACAATGACACTGAGCAGCTTCTCTAAAGCTGTTTGTTACTAGACTACATCTTATTTT
>WEIT01002421.1:0-10362 GCA_013389985.1 Dryoscopus gambensis | reverse complement strand
ACTAGGAATCAATTTTTTGGGATCGAACTTTTCGATTGCTGTTCGGGGAAAAAATATATCTTCTTTGGTATCACATCTGGTTATAAATCCATAACCTTTCTTAACATTATACCAGGTGACTGTTCCTGAAACTTTTGTTGCAATAACTGCTCTTTTAGCGAGGCTATGTTGTTGGTGCTGGTTTGGAGTCACAGCCATCATTCCGGTGATTCGTTCCAGGTTTTCTGTCGGGCTCGCTGCTCCTGTGTCGGGCCGGCGGGGTCTTACCAGTGCCTGCACGCTCCTGCTGCGGGGTGCTCTTCTCCCGGGGTCGCTCCCAGCGCCGCGGGGGCCGGGCTGAGCCAGGCTGCGCCGTTGTCCACGTGCCGCTGCTGCTGCCAGCTTTGTTGTCACGGTTACAGCCGTTTCTCGCTTTCGGAGCTGCCACCGCACCTCCATGCACCACAACTGCCCCGGTGCCAGTCCCGCCAGGCCGCACCTGTCCTGCCAGGTTGCTGCCTCGCCCATCAGGGTCACTCCGCACCAGCCGCGCTGCTGCGCCCACTCCGTCCTCCGCGCAAGCCTGGTGAGGTTTGCCACCCCGCCCCACACCGCCTGGGCACCTCCCAGTTGTCCGTGCACTCTGCGCGGGGCTCGCTTGCCGCCCAGCGCCGCCTGACCGCGGCTCCATAGTTTCCCCGGCTCCTGCTTGGTCACTGAGCCGGGTTACTATAGCAACCTCCGCTTTTCTGACCGGAGTCACTGGGGCAGCAGCCCGCAGCAGCTCTTTAGCCGCGGCACGGAGCCAGCTGGGCGCATGCGGGCATGGGTGCGCTGTCGAGGGCGGGGTAGCACTCGCGTCAAAGCGCGTGGTGCCGTGCAGGGTGCGCGCACTGCGCATTTCCGCGCGCTCCTTCACCGGCCATGTGGCCCCACTCTGGATGCCGTTGTTCGACACTGAGGCACGAATGGAGTCCAGCACATCCCTAATTAGATAATATTCACGGAAATACTCTTCCATCGGCATATTTTTCGATAGAAAAATTAAATGAGTCCAGACATCCTTCCAAAAGTCTCTTGTAAGCATTAAATTCCAAGAAACGAAAAAGCGATTCTTAAAAATATAATCAAGAAAGTGTCTCATCTCTCTTTGAGCCTGAGTAAGGCTGAAATTTGCATATCTCTGTGCAAGGATTTTTCCAAGTCTAAGATAAATATGGTTTTGAGGCTTGGAGAACCATGAGTCTTCCTCGAGATTCTCCATAGCGGGAGAGAACAGCAAAATAAAAGTTACTCACGGGATTTCTGGGGATTCTTCAGAATCTTCACTGTCTTCTGAAGCTGTCTCCAGGGGCTCCAGGGATCGTTAAAATGCCCGCATTAACTCCACCATTCGTTACTGTGCGATTTCTGCACCCTTCCTGGGGACAGCTTAGTCCATGGAAAGGGATCAGGAAAGGCTCATCTTTGTAGATATTTCAGCAGATCTTTATTGGGGTCCACATCATCCGGAGCCAGCACACAGACTGGACTCTGCACACGAACTGCCCAAGTCACGAGATCACCCACAATTCCCCTCGCAGGGGGACACAAAGCCACCAACCAAAATGCAGAACTGGGCTACATGTGACATGGAGCAGATGCAGGGGCAGGGAGACCCTGTGCATGCTCTGCACCCCAGGGCCCTCCTCCCCCCAGGGGAACAGGGGGGAAGATCCCTCAACAAGAATTATTTACTGCAGAGTATAAATGCTAAAACTACCTATATAGTACAGAATAGGGTATTATGTCAAAGCAATTATATTAAAGCAATCATAATAAAGCTAGCAGAACCCCCAAACCCCCAACTTTTAATTAGAGATGCCCATTTATGCCCATACCAAGAACTGTGGGCAAATGTCTTTCTCTCAGCCTCGAGGAGAAACCTAGAGGGGCTTCCTCATCCAAAGGAGGAATTTCCACACACACTTCAAGAAGGGCTCTGTTAGAAGTACCGGCCATTTGAAAGTGAAACTGGACTTTTAGAGTATAAAGTGGTTGACTGACAGTCGTATGTCTCCACACCGGCTGTGCCAGATTAGCATTTTTAAATAAGGATGCTCTACAATATCTGCCCCATCTTCACCTCACTATCAAGATGTTTAACTTTGGGGTTGATGAGTCAGACTGGTTTTAGCATAACTCAGCACCAAAAGCAGCATGCCAGCCCCTCTCAGTTCAATGATAGCTTTGCAAAATAGAATTTGAGTTGTTTTACCCCATTCCAGGCAGAGCATCGTGCTACACTGACATTGTCACAATAGGGCACTTTGTATTAGGCAGAAGGTTTAAGGTCCAGTCTCAAAACTGGTCATGTTTGTACCCACCATCATGTGGTTCTCTCCATGCTGACTGTGAAACCAGTGTGAAGCGCAGATATAGCATGTTACTGTGAACAGTTGTGAGACTGCCACAGTGACCAGTGACCATCTTGCTCCACATGCTCTCTGTTCTGGTAGATTTTTTAAGAAGCTGAGAGCTGATGTTCCATGATAATAAAAGTTCTTCAGTGAAATGTTACTGATCGTGGCAGGACTTTTGAAAGGTACTTTTCCCTTTGAAATATAAAAAGGCACATCCAGCATGAACTATCATCTATTAGCTTGTCTGACACACTTTTTTTTTCCCAGCCTTGATGTGCAGAAATGCTGAAACATGCTTAGAAGCAGAACATCCCAGGAGAGACCAGTCAAGGGAAGACCAGCAAGATGCTAACTAGTATTTAATGAAGTTTTAGAGAGCTGGACTTAGACATTTCACATCCAGTTTTAAATAAATACATAAATCACCATTGTCCTTATTCCAGAGGAAGGTCACAGAAACAATCTTTTTCAGAGACATGGAGCTACACCAGCATTTTAGCATAACAAGACTGACCACTAGACTCCAACATGAGATGCTATCAAGGCCACTAATGTCATATTTGCATTCCCAAAGACCTATTGCTGGCTACATCATTTTTGCTACAGTGTTAATGGGTAGTCAGCGTGTCACAGACAGCATCAAGCTACACAAAGCTGCCCCCCATAATACCAGACATCTGAGCACGTACATCATTAACTACAGCACTACGTAACACAAGCTTCAGCAGGGTGTGCTTAAGTACTACTTGAGGATGCCACATCATGCCATGATTTTGACTTTTGTTCCATCTAGGCTATTCTAAACCTGGCTGATCCTACAGAGTCATCTTTTGGAACAGACTTTTTAGTAAAGTTTTTATTGATGCTAATTGGTGCCATTCAAAAAATGAAAAAAATAATACCCTTTTATAAAACGAAAAGATTCAAGGGAGAATGTACTGAGTTTTTCCTTCTCACAATGTAGATGGAGAGAGCAAGTCTTGAAATGGAGGAAAAAATTTGCCCTTTTAGTAGCTGAATTCATTATCCTTGTTTCCAGCTATTTTTGACTTTTTTCTTTCTGAGCAGTGAACATTTGAAAAAGTTACTCTGTTTCATCTTACACTACACACAGTTTTCAGATAGTTTCACCACTCTATTAAAAACTGTGGTGCTATGCTATGAGAGTAAAAAAAAATATAATCTGGCCATCACTGAGAGCATTGTTCCCACATTCTATTACTGGTTGGCAGGTGGGCAAAACACCTGGTAAGAAACTAATATAAATTGGAAAAAATACTTAAAAGGCACTAGAACTCTCAGTAAAGCTTTAAATATTTTACAAAAGCTGTGATCGTAGGCTTTGCCTTCAGCCAAAATCCACTCAAAGTGAAATAGGCCTAAAAAACCCCCTCTGCAATAAAGAGATACCTCCTGCAGATATTCTAGCCAGCAAATCTCCACCTTTGTGTTTTGAACAAAAGCTTCAGGAAAACTTTGAAAAATCTTCCATGAAAGATAGGAGAAAATGGGAGAAGAATTTTTTTTTCTATCTCTGTAAGTTTTTCTAGTTTGCCTCACAAAAGATCTGTTTTAATAGCAACGTCAGGCCAATTTGGTGTCAGCACCAAGTTCTGAAGTACATGTTCTAAAGTGCTGCTTCTCAATCCACTTCATGCTATTCTCATAAGAAGTAACTTGTCAAAAAATCATAAATGCTTTTCTTGATCTCAGGACAATGACAATGAACATTTGGGGGAAAAAAGCATGCAGAGAAAATAAATTCTTATGATTTATATTTATATTTGCTACATATTATAATATTTGCAACAGAGATAATGGTAAACCTAGATGCACTTATGTTGTAGGTGTCTCTTTTTCTGCTGTAGAAGATGGATAATTCCTGGCATTTTAAATCTGAGGTTGAATAGCAATATTTTAAAATTAATCCAAGTTAGGTGAGGTACTATATGACTGGGGAATAATAAAGGGTAAGAAGTGATCTTCTCAACTAAAAATCTGGTTTTTTGCTCTGAAGAAAAGGTAAAACTTCAGCAAATTGGGAGCTAAATGACAGAGGAGATTTAATAAAAGATGACTCTACTAGAGAAAGATAATTCTGACATGATGTACTCACTTCCTTCAACATGTCATTTATGTCCATTCAGGAAACTAGAAAAAATAAACTCCCTGGACATCTACAAATGTCTCCTATCATGCCGAGTAGAAACTAATGATGAAGTCTGGGAAGTACGGGTGTCAGATTGTGGGATGCCAATCAGGGAACAAGACAAGCCCCTAAAAGGACAGGTACCCCAGTTCTGTTTCCCTGACTGGCCTGTTGATTTCCCTGCCTCTTTTTCCCTTATATGTCAAGGTCCTGGCCTCCCCACGGTGTCCTCCTTTCCCCTGTTCCTAGCCACTCCTTCGGGTTCTTCCCATTTGTTCTGTGCCCTAATCCCGCCCATGGACTGCCCCTGTGCCCTGGGACCATTGGCCCGTGTACTCTCTCCGCCCCCCTGATCCCCTGTAAAAGGTTTAGGCTTCCTGCCACCCTGTCTCTCTGCCTAGGGGAACCAGGCCACATGGTCATGTCTGCCCTTAGGACCATGTGAACAATCAACCTCTGAAGCCCCCATGGGGAGAGCCCTTCTTGCCTCTTTTATCGCCACCGTGTTGTGAAGCTGAGAGCTAGAGGGGCAGTCCAAAAGGGGCCATGGGGAGTGAAACAGCTTCCCTCCCCAAGGAAGCCCCCTCTGCTCCCAGGGAAGTTCTGTGGCTTGCCACATCATCACAAGAAACTACAAACCGCAACATCAGATGTATGAGGTAAATGAGCAATTGGCTGAAGGAAGAGCCCAAAGTGAGTTATACTGAAAAAGGCATTTTGAGACTGTAAGGCACACACCCAATGAATTTCTCTAGAATAAAATTTGGGATCAGTTTTATTTACACTTTGATTTAATGATATTGACAAACTCATCAATATACACTCATGAAATTTGCCATCACTGTGCACTTGGTGAGCTGTCAGTATAAAGGAGTCTTGGAGATAGAATAGCTGACCTTGATGACTGGAGCCATATAAGTGGATGGACCTCTTTGTTACGAAAGAGAGGTTCACCACCTTGTGAAGAAATAATTAGCTGAGAGCTCACTAACTGGTAGCAGAAATAAAAAAGTATACAGACTTCTTGAATTAATCACAGGAGGTGAATTGATGAAAATAAGCTTGGCCCTGGCTGTTAAAAAAACCAAATACAATCTATAACTAGGAGCAATGTCTAGCAGGCATAAGGAATTAAGAGGAGAAGTGTAAGAGAGGTAAGTGACAGGAAAAAAAAGAGAAAGCAAATGGAGAAATCTCTTTTAACCTTGTCTTAAAATAAGAAACTCAGAACATCAAATGAAACTATCAAAAAAACTCAATAAGAATATACATTTTCACAATCTGCATAATTAATATTGTGGATTTTATCACATCAGTGAATTCTATGTGATGTTGTAGATGTCAGAAATATGAATGGAGTATAAGGTAGTCAAACTGGATTCAAGATCCCAAAGAAAATTCCTTTACCTATGCTCCTAAAGTCATATATTTTTCATGTCTTTCCCAGAGTTTATGTTCATAGGCCATTCCCATTCCATATTTTAAAATAAAAATCTGTGCATGTTAATTTCAATTTTAGTTGTAATATAGTCAGATGTATACACATACATGTATGTGTGTATATAATAGATATTAAAATAAATAAACTGTACACTATTTCAAGAAGAAATTGAATCATAGACATTGAAATCTAAAAATCTTATGAATCATACTGGGAGGAAGTAGTGTACAAGTGTAGATTATATTTCATAATTTTAAAGGAAATATTAGTCCTTCTACTAAGCCTCATTTAAATAAAGCTCATCTCATCTTGCCCCTAACAAAACAAATCAAACTGCCATAACCAATAAAGGGAAGACAAATACACAAAATAAAATACCAGAACACTAAACTGAGTATCAGACTATTAAACAGAGTACTAGTAGCAAGGCATATAATTTGCTATACACAATATTATTTCCTCGTTCACCACAGAGGGTGTTTCAACAAATGTGCTAAATAGTTTTTTGGGTTTTTTTCTTTTCACTATTCATCTAAGACTGTCCTATCTCCTTATACCACTCCTCTTTACAACATGGCTCTGTTATACTTACTACGTTTTGTGTTATACACAATTACATGTTTCCAAATTAGCTCTCTAAATCATTTTCTACTACACTCACAATACCTAGTTTAACCCAGCAACATACCCTCTGTCTGTGCTCCCACTGCAGGCTTTGGTTTTTTGCTTTGAATAAGTATGTCTGTGATAATGCTTGCTTGCTTGCTTGCATTTTGTTAGAGGAAGTTGCAAATTTCCTTCAAAATTGCAGTGCTTGCAAGTACACCCACATGCTTAAGCTGATAAATGAAATTCTTGCAGCGATTATTATGAACAATTTCACTAAGTCAAAATTCAGAGGAAAACCAAGCAGTTCTGCAAAAGTTCAATATATGTAACACTACTGCCTTCAAAGAAAGCTATGAATTTGTTGTTTAGAAGGAATCAAGGTCACAAGAAACACAGTGAGACATCTTGATGGGTAACTCCCTGCCCCTCCTGATCCAATAGAGTTACACTGAAAAGCAAAGAAACATCAGACTTTAGACCAGAAAGTATAGTTCATATTCAGTAAGAAACACAGCTCTGCTATCATAAAATCCACACATCTCCCCAAAGCAAGAAGTGGGTGATACTTTACATAGTTTACAAACATCACTCAGTTCCATCCAAAATAAGTCTTTTTTATTTAGTTAGACTTAACAGTCCCAGCTAATATTTAGTTGGGATTTATATACTTTAGCTTCAAAGTCTTTTGTGATCATCAAGAGTCAAATTCTGCCTTTTAAATTCTGCACCTAGTCCCAGTGCAGATTGAGGAGAGTGAGGGGTTAAATTCCTCATTTTTGCTGCAGTCTTCTGGCTGCTTGTGTATATTAAGTAAGTGGAGCATGAAACAGAGCAACCAAGGAAAGGAAGGAGAAAACGGGGGAGGAAGAAAAGTTTCCTAACCACCTACTAATCTGTCTGCTCTTAAATACAACACAGTCTAAGTCTGGTGGGAAATTCCATTGCTGAATTCCAGATTTTACAATTATAAATGGTCACATAATGGTCCATTCAAAGAGTCCATCAAACATCCATTTTGAACATGAGCACATACACAAAACAGTTCTTAATACCGTACAGGGATAATATTAAGGACAAAAGAAAGGGAGACGAGATGAAGAGCAGACCAATTACTAGATCTCTGTAAGAGCAGTGATTTTTTAAAATAAAATTCCTGAATGATCTTAAAGGTAAGTACAGTCATGCTGGAAAAGAAGGTAAAAAGAAAACAAAAATGAAAAAGGGTTACCAGCAACTCCTGCCACTGCCTCATCCCACACATCCTGACACCTCTGCTCAAATAGTCCCCATTTCCATGAAGAATGAGCAAAGTGCCTCAGATAAATGGCATGTCCTACTAGACCCTTAAATCTCAAAATAAAACCAGTAGTTATTTTACAGAAATATGGAACACTTTTTTCTTGCTATTATAATGCAAAGCTTTTTTGTGCGTGTGCATATTTGTTGAGGAGAAGCAGAGGGGCAAGTACTGATCTCTTCACTCTCATGTCCAGGGACAGGACTAGAGGAAATGGCATATAGCTGTGACAGGGGAAATTTAGGTTAGAAATCAGGAGAAGCTTTTTCACGCAGATGGTGGTTGGGCACTGGAACAGGCTCCCCAAGGGAAGCAGTGACAGCACCAGCCTGACAGAGTTCAAGAAGCATTTGGACAACGCTGTCCAATATGGTGTTATTCTTGAGGTGTCCTGTGCAGGGCCAGGAGCTGGACTCTATGATCCTGATGGGTTTCTTCCAACTCTGCATATTCTGTGATTTTATGATGATTCTTTCAGGAGTGCAGTTTGCTTCTATCTCAGCTTACAGAGGTATATGCATAGTAACGCTGTAGAAACTTGCCTGCTGTAGGCAACAAAATTCTCTGATGAAGCCATATTCATTTATTTTTATAGAGAGGTTTTGTGTTTCTTTTATTGAGATCAAGGTTATAAGTCTTATTGAGAGGATGTCACGATCTGACTAACACGAATCATTATAGGTTCTTTTATTGATCTCAGAGTGCAAAAGCCAACACTGAAGATTTCAACAATGCACTTTATTTAGAGTGCCAACACCATAAGATTATGCTTTATTAGAGAGAGAGAGAGAGAGAGAAAGGAAACAAAGAATAGAGAGAGAGAAGAGGGAAAAGGGGATATCTACCAATCAGTCAAAACGCGGATCCTGGTATGGCGGCCAATGGATGCGTCTTCGTCCGCTGGGGAGGCCTCAAAGGTGGTGAATCCCAAAAGTCAGTTTATAGTCTCTTTCAGAAGCAGGGGGGGGCCGTCTGGCCAGAGCACAACTATTGTCAGGGGGCTTGCCGAGGTAGTCCATGTCGAGCCACCTCGCTGCACGATCACTGTTCTGTGGCTGTACTCGGTTTCTCAGACAATGCTGATGGCAAACACACCTGCAGACAATGCTTGGCAACTGCTCACTTCAGCCAGGCCAGCGCCAGGCCAGAGTTCCCCCTACCCAAAGTCCTTCTGGGGTCTCAATCTCGGTTCCAAGTCACGGCGGTCGGGAGACAGATTGAGGGATCTTCGGATCGTCCCTTACACCACCCCATGGCTCACAACTGCCAACAGGACCACTCCATACGGTTGTAGTGATGTCTTCTGGGCTCGTCAGTGTTTGGTAGTATATCCCGGGTAAACAGAGACAGGACAGGGTTCAAGAAAAGGAAAAGGACAGGAAAAGTAAATGGGAAGCAATCAAGAAATAAAATCAGCATTAGTTAATTGCAAATAATCACAATGATAGTAATTGAAACAATTTTCAAATAATCAAAAACAAGTAATCACAATAATATTAATACAATCAATGTTAATTAACTACAGATCAAATAATTTCAATTATAAATGCAATACAATTCACATAAGCAATTCAAATTTAAAAGACAATACAATTAAAATAAGCAGTTTCAGTTAATTTCTAATACAATCGAAATANCAATACAATTCACATAAGCAATTCAAATTTAAAAGACAGTACAATTAAAATAAGCAATTCCAGTCAATTTCTTATCACAAGAGCCGATTTTATTTTAGACTCCGATAGTTTGTTTTGTATCAATAGNAATTGTGTGCATCCATTATTGATGCCAGTCATGTTAATCGCTTCATCATTCTCCAATTCATTATGTATAGGATTGCTGATAAAGCAAAACCGATCAAAACCAAAATCAAGAGAACAATGATAGGATGACCCAATTTGTTCAGCACACCTGTAGCAGTAGGAGACCACCCAAAAAGAGTATCCCACCACTTATGTTCAGCATCTTTCTTCACCCTTTTTAAAACGCGATATATTTCTTTCACATTGTGATGAACTGTTACCAAAGTTTTCTGTCTGTTTTTCTTGATCTTTTCCAAAATTTCAATCAAGTCCTGGTGAAGCAACAATTGCCTTACTAGAGTGAGATTCATCCCTATAGGGGTAGGCAAAAGTTGGTGAATCAGTGTGTAATTAGACTGCAAAATGTGATGAGAAGTAACAGAAAAAATATATCAAACTGCCCCCCCTATTAACTTAGTAAAATTGCAAACACAAAAATTTGAATGATTTTTAGTATTCACTACTAAGTTTTCTATAGGTACACTATGACAAGCAGTTCTTAAGCAGGCACATCCATTACCTATATACATAAGCACTGTTTCAGGAATCTCGTTAGGATGAATTTCAAAATGACAGATATTTTGCTCTGTGTCAAGACAAATGTCTTGAGCTCTGATTGTGTCACTTTCACAGATAAACTCTTGTTGTTCTCGAACAATGCAAGTTTCCAAATTAACAGTTTG
>WEIT01002418.1:14170-25465 GCA_013389985.1 Dryoscopus gambensis | reverse complement strand
ATATTAGGAACCTTATGCAGGCTTTCTATTACGTAATCTTCAATTAATATATCTTCTTAGTCCTCCTGTTCAATCCTGCAAGTTGCTGCAACTCCAGCATTCTTTTGCAAGATCTTACCCATGCCTACTTGCTACTGCAACCAACACTTTTTTGGAAGCGCCTGCTCGCTCTTTTTGGTGACACCAAGATTTTATCCCGGAAGAGACCATAGGCAGTCCAACTCATCCTTTTCACACTGGTTCTGATTTTACAAACATCAGTTGTGTAACATCTTTTTTTCCAGGCCGAATAGTTCTAACCAGCTCAGTCATTCCTCACAGCAGAACTGCTGCATGCCTTCATTCCTCTAACCAGCCTTGTTGCACTCCTAGCTTTTTGAGATGCAGGAACCAGAATGGCATACAGTAACGCAGGGTATAGGTGAATCATAGNTGTCTACAATCCTGCTGCATCCACGCCTTCTCTGGGAAACCTATTCCAGTGTCTCACCACTCTCACAGTAAAGAATTTCTTCCTTATATCTAATTTAAACCTATCCTCTTCCTGTTTAAAGACAATACTCCTTGTCCTTGAAAGTCTCAGGAAAGAGGTACTGTAAAAAGCCTTTATTAAATTTCAATAGAACACAGCAGACAGATGAACTTATTAAGGGTCCTGCTTGCCCAAACTTCAAGAAACATGAAGAGCAAGGCAGAACTTCTTTCTGTGAAAACTCCACTGATTCTTTACAACTAAATCATACTCACCAGGTGCTGGCATGTCCTTAAGTTCCTACTAAGCTTTACAGTACCAATATTCAGCTTACAAGTTAGTACTTTCCGGACTCCCTCAAACAATTTTTTTTTTATTTTGCCCTTGAGATTTCTACATTGAGCTATCATCAGTCACTCCCTATAATTTGCTATTGCTTATTTAATCTGTATTTTTTTCTACAAGCTCTTCTACAAGTCTGTAATTTCTGAGAGATTTTGCTGTAGCTCATCCATAAGAAGGGTTTTACAATGTGACTTCCTCCACTTACCTTCACAGCATCAATTTACCTCCCCCCTGCAACAACCTGCAGCAGCCTTGTGGTTGCTGAGCACTCCTTGTCATCCCTCAGCCCACTGACTGCTTGTTGCTCCTGCCGCATATGAAAAATTATACTTTGGCATTTTGTGGAGCTTTGAGTAAATTAATCCAACTCAGCACCATCACCACCCTCACACTTTAGGCCTATTTCTATCTGCTGAAGTTTACGACCCTTTCATTTATTTAGCAAAAACTTCACCTTTTTAGAGGATAGTTTCTCATTTCTTCGGTCTTTAATATTTTGCCGTTCAGATATGCACTCTCTATTCCCTTCAGCCTTACTTAGCTGTTAGCATGCACTAGCACTAACATTTATTATTCTCCACACCACTTGTAAGGATGTAAATTCTTTAGATTCCTATTTTAACTTGAAAAGTTCATGAATGAGAGCAACAGCTAGCTGGAGTCAATACTGCTTGAGATCCACTGGAATCTTACATTAAGAAACTCCCAGACTGTTCAGACTATTATTATAAAATTATGAAACACAAGCATAAAGAAAGGGGTATTTTCATTGCTGATGTTGGTGGAGACAATAAATAATGGATTGACCTTACAGCTGGAAAAAGAAGTGAAAAGCGAAAGCTGTGATGTTAAATCTTTGAAATATCAAGAAATCCTGAAGTTTTATGTAAGACTTCATGCTGTCTTCTTACACTACAACAGATCTGTATTTTAGATAGCATAAATCTAACCAAGGTTATAGTAACATGTACTGCAACATTAAATACACACATAAAGAATTATTAGATATGCAAACATAGAACCCTGCAATCTTATACTAAAAATAATTCTAATAGTATACTTTTATTCTTAGGAATACCTGATGGAAGATCTTTTCTGTATATATTTAATAAGTCTTTCAGCAACCCTTGTCTTTCCATGCCTTCCAGTTAGCCTGCCTTAGAAGCAAAGAGAAAAACTACCTGGCTAAATTCCAGATGTAAATTAAGCATCACTCTCTTCACTGATACAGTTTATGTCATTACCAACTAAACTTTCATTCAAATAGGTTCTGACATACGACTAACGTTTAAAAAGTTGGTGCTGTAGTAAAAGAAAAGTTGTGTATATAAACGAAAGCCTAAGTGCAACACATAATTAAGGGACTAGTATTTAAGATGCAACGCAGTTACATTATTTTTAAAGATTGCAGGGAAAGCTGCTTACGTGTTTAAGGGTGCCCCTCATCCCCGCCGCACGAACCTACATCCTCCATATGTTTACAGAAATTTTCAGTCTTAAAAAACACCGGATAGCCACAGAATTGCACACTAGAAATATGCACTATGACAAACTGCTGTTAGAACATACAGAACATGCCATCTGGAATATGAAAGAAGCCCATGGCAAAATATCAGCCCTGTCTCACATAAAGCAAGGAGTCCTTAGCAGCCTCTCAGTGTGTTTGATACCAGCCTGCAGGGCAGAGGGAACACAATTTCTGTTTCAGCATCAGGTTATGCACTTAGATAATCTTGTGAATTAGGAGTAGTAAACTGTAAAATTCAGATTAAATTTACAGACTGTGTGACATGCTTCACCCAAATTATATGTGTATGATAACGAACATTTTTTCATAGTTTCAAGTAAATTTTGGAGTAAAGACTAAGAATGAGCAAATAAATTATTTTCTGAAATTTTCTCTGGAGGTCTGTTTTTCTTTGAAATATTCTTTGAATAACTGATTAAAATCATGTGTACATAAAGCAATACACAGACAACTGTGTTTAAGAACAAGTATTTTCTACATAAAAGGAAACATGGGTAAAGACAAATCCTACAGTGGTTCTTTATGCAAATATGAGAATATTTAAGACTAAAAAAGTACTGTGAGCAAGTCATGTGTTTATTGCTTCTAAAACAGGCAGCTTAAAACCACTACTATCGATCTCAGGTTATGGTTACTGTCAGCTTGGTTCACATATGCACTGAAACAATGTAGCATCTCTTATAGCTTTGCAGACCATATTGTATTTTTTTTCCAATAACTCAACTAAAGCTTTCCTTTCTTTAGTGTAATGAAACACAAAATATAAGTGTCTGTTATTCCCAGTTTTAGACTAGGCAATTATTTCATTACAGAATCATGCAATCATTTAGGATAGAAAAGACTTCCAAGATCATCAACCTTTGACCAATCACCACCTTGTAAACTAAACAACAGCAGTAAATGGCACATCTGGCTGTTTCTTGACTACTTCTAGGAATAGTGATTTCACCCCCTCCCTGGACAGTCCATTCCAATGCTTGACAACCCTTTCTGTGAAGGAATTCTTCCTAATGTCCAACTTAAACCTCCCCTGGTGCCACTTGAGGCCATTTCTTCTCATCCAGTCACTGGTTACGTCAGAGAAGAGGCCAACCCCCATCTGGGTCCACTCTCCTTTCAGGAGTTGTAAAGAGTGATAAGGTCCCCCCAAGCCTCCTTTCCTCCAAGATAAACACCCGCAGCTCCCTCAGCTGCTCCTCATAAGCCTCGTACTCCAGACCCTTCACCAGCTCCACTGCCCTTCTCTGGACACACTCCAGCACCTCAATGTCTTTCTTGCAGTGAGGGGCCCAAAACAGGACACAGCATTCGAGGTGTGGCCTCAGCAGGACCGAGTACATGAGGACAATCACTGCCCCAGTCCTGCTGGCCACACTATTCTTGATACAAGCCAGGTGCCATTGGCTTCACGATTAAGGCAGAATCATTAAAATGACAGAATATTTTTCAATTCTGTTCACATCTCATAATATACATCTTAAGTAAAGCTTGAAAGATTTCAGTAAGGTCCTATTAAATGCATTCCTGTGACAAAAGATTTCAGCAAGCGAACTCCTTCTACTAAAGAACATTCACTGCATGCAAAAATTCTGTCAAAACATAATCAGTTAACAGTTATCTTTGAAAAATTAATCTGAAAGAAATTATTAATACTGCAGTAAAACAAACAAGATCACACATTTTGCTTTTTCTAAGCATTAGCTTAACATGCTGGAAGATTATTGTTTTCTGTGGGAATTGTATCATTGTCTCATTTTCTCCACAATCACTGCCAGGATGCTACAGTGAACCAATCAGACGTTTAAACAGCTGGGAAATTTTTTTTGTTTGTTTATTCATTTGTTTGCATGGTAGCTCATTTCAGATCTCTTTAGATATTAATAAATAAAAGTTGAAATTTCATTAAGAACCTATTTCATCCATCAAGACACTATAGGTTTTTTTCAGATCAAATCCTTCTGACTTTCCAAATGATTTCAGCTAAGGATAACAACTTCCTCTTTAGAAATACATACTATTTTAAGTAACTTTTCTATTATCAATGCAAAATCTGATCAAATTTGAGGTGTGCACGGCAAATGAAGAAAATGAAGCAAGTAATGATAACCCTTCTCAAACTGAAAACAAACAGTACTCATCTTCCCGGCATTACAGAACAAACTTCCACTAATACATGTTTCAAGGCATCACTCAAAATACTGATCTGGGTTTAAGACCACTTCACAACGTAATTAGGCCCCACCAAAACTGAAAGCTGCAGTAACTTTAAGCCACAGCCATACCCGTGTGCATGCACTCATGTGAAAGTATCGCACACACTAAATTGCACTGAGGCCGTGAGAACATGCAACTTAGTAATGTGCAATATCTCCACCAGAGCAAGCAGAATGGGAGCTTCGGGGAAGAAGGGTATGGTGCATTCAGGAAGAGAACGACATGCTGCTCAGGGAAAGGAAAATGGTTCAGGCAAAGGTGTGCATGCTACTACTTGGAAACCTGTGAGTTGGAGAATTACCGCTTCATCCATTCAGGACAAAAACAAAACAAAAATCAAAATCCAGACAAGAGCACCCTTTCCCTATTTCAAGGGTAAAGAATATAATTTTCCTACTTATCCAGTGAAGTAAGTGACTCATGAACCACCCTTCTGAACAAAGCAAATCTCACACTGATATGGGCAGATAATGATTACCCTCAATCTTCAAAATACTACATCATTCATTATAGTTAGAATGAAAAATTTCACTAACTACTATGGAGAACTAAAATGATCTGAATACAGTAAACTGGTCCAAGTGGTCCTCATGTTTCTAAAGCAAGTCATGTTCCTAAACCTGATAGAGTGGTGCCAAAAGAATTCCTGCAGCTGAACCTACTCTGGCATAACCCTTCTGCCACAGTCATCAGTCCCCTCCCTGCTCCCCTTTCTTCACTGATTCCTATGGCTGACTTGAAGTGGTTTCAGTGAAAGTAAATCATGTATTTACTATATTCACAGGCAACTAACCACCACTGTCAGTCAAGGGAGACTCCTGCACATGATGAAATATTACCTTTGTAATTCATCACATTTTTGTCCTGATGCCCACTTATGTAATACAGAAAACAGGAGAAAAAATAACAAAAAAACCCCCCAACGAACCAAAATTAGGAACAGAACTGTGGAGGGATGAAATGAAAAGGACACATGAAGAGTTTATGAAGAACTTATCAAGAAGAAAAAAGAGTAATGAAATGTGGCCACACCAGGAAAGTTAGAATCAGGCTGAGAAAGACCTGAGATTGCAAACCAAAGAAAAGGGGAAACAGATAAACCAACTGGGCATGAAGGACCAAAACTACTAGAGAACAGAAGCTCTTTTACTGCTGAGCCATTAGCAGTATTTAGGATTATTGTAACTTTCCTAAATTTTTATGTCCCACCTTATTTACAGGCAATGGCACATGAAATTCCAGCATGGAATTTTGAATTAGTTGGTTGATTTGAAAGAGAACCAGTACTTCATACATCAGTCAGAAATCCCTATGGTCACGTATGCTTTTGGTAGTGATCTTCCTCCCAGGTTTTTTATTGTGTTTTAGGGAATTATCATACAACTACTGACATTTCCTCTTCCCTGTAGATTAACTGCTCCCATCCACAAGATGCAAGCAATGAGGAGAAGCAAATGCAATATATGAAAACAAAGCACACACAAGTGTTTAGTCTAAAATCATAGGAGCATTTTCATGATGAAAGTTACTCAAAATTGGGAAAACTGGTTTATAACCAATTTGCAAATATGTGTTTGTTCTATAGTCCAAACACTGCCAGTTCCCATCTGGAGGGCTGCTTGGAGGCAGGCAGCATTGCCTGGAGAACTGGGAAAACTCGGGCAAAGGCAGGTATCTGGGGCCAAGGCAAATGCCCAGCTTACAGTCATATTTACAACATGGGAAAAGACCAAACTAGCAGAAGACCATCCCTTGGGTTGCCCTTGGCCCTCCAGTTCCAAGAGAGACCTAGAAAACAGTTCTTTTGTTGACTGTAAAGGGTTGTGTGGCCCCTTCTTTCCCACTGCCCTTCATGAGGAGGCGCCATCTCTTCAGCACTGAGGCCTGAAGGATTGGGGAGAGGAGGACCTTCCTTCCATCAAGTTGCTGCCTTCCCCACGTGGCAAGGGACATCCCCATCAGCTGTCCTGCCTTCTACAGATGGGAAGGGATACCCACAACCATGCAGAAGGTGACCCTCCCACCATCACCCAAGCCCTCACTCCAGACCATCACCAGCATCATCCCCACCACTGCCCTGAGTCACACCACCACCACCACCAGCATCCCCGCAGTTGTTTCTCCACCACCAGCAGTACTCCCACAGGAATTTTGTCCTGCAGTGCTCCTACAGCCGTCCCCTTCTCCTGCCCATGCTCACCCAGCTGGTTACTGGAGGCTGTCACAAGCCTTGCTGAAGTCAGAGCAAGTGGCAGTCACTGCTCTCCCCTCGTCCCACTAGGAGAGTCACCTCCTCAAAGCGAGGCTCATGCTTTTCCCAGCACAACCTGTCCTTGGTGAAGTTGTACTGTCTGGTGCATCCAAGCCATCTTTTGTCTTTCACGGCTTTGCCTTTGTACTCCTAGGTTTCTCAAACAAGCTCTTGGCTCAGGCACGGCATGATGCTTTTGTCAAATCCCTGCTCAATCCCACCACCTGATACATGCTGCTGGCATTCTGCCTCTCCCTGGTGCCCTGGATGAATGAATTTTCTATCAGAGGCCAGTAGGGCAATTCATCCCATGGTTTGCGGCAGGCAGTTCTTGGATGACACTCAGCTTCTTCAAAACTCCTATAGTGTCGCCAAAGCTGCATCTGTTTTTTCCCACGACTCAAGTCCAAATTTATAATCTGAGGTATTTTGACAGAAACTGTGAGATTCAACACTTGGCTCAAAGCAGCCTGGAAAACTGCTCTTACCCCTATTTAGCTCATAAATCTATTTGACTGAACAGAGAACTATCACTGTATTTGCAAACTCATCATCATGAGAGTTAGAAAAATATTTATAAAATTTATAGCTACTTATAGTCCATAAAATAAAAATGCACAGTTCGAATGAGAGAAACTGAAATGGGAAAAGGTCTTGGTTTGTTTAAGAGCTTGCTGGGTAACATCTTTAAATTAAGGGATTTCTTGAGCTACAGAAACGAGCTGCCAAGTGCCCTCCTCTTCTCTTCCCCTTGCTCTTTTCCTCTGAAATAAATGGCAAAGCACACAAGGGAACAGACACCCTTGATTACATCCAAGTTTCCCAGTGCTTTTCACAAACACATTTTAAGTAAGAGAACAACAGAAGTGACTGACAGCTTGGAGGATGTTTATTTTTATGTCATTTGGTTTATGAGCAACAGAGAGATTAGGTCTATCTCTTGCTAGGAGGACCCCTGCCCTCTAGACAGGACTAATTAGATGATGTCTTAGCTTTGTGCATGTGCTGTGTCCTGCTGCAGAGTGGTGGGAGCTGGAACACAGCTGGTGACTTTTGAGATTTATTAACTTAATCTTTTTGGTCAACTTGAAAGCATGGATATTTCGAGGGTGAATTCATGTTATGTAATGCTGTCACAGTCTGATGATGAAAGCAACTACAGATGTTTCATTATTTGACAAAATTCATAACACAAATGGAGCCTCTTCCATCCTACCACCAAGCACTAACATCCATTTTGCATGCCATTTACAGATGAGGTGAAGAAGCCATTTTTAGGTTCCTACCCCTGCAGCAACAACTCATCTCCAAAAGGAAAGAACAGTTGCTACTTTGTGACAAAAGAAAGAGCTTGAAGTAGCAATTGTTTTTCATATGGCAACAGATCGGGCATTCATAAACTCATGAGAAATTGTTACTATACTAGCCATACTTACAATACTGAAGATCACAGTAAGTTTGGAGTAGAATGCAAGCTAACCAAGAACCATTAGGATAAATCCTTAGGTACAATTGAGATGTGAGGAACTTCCGAAAATGTCAGAAGAATCAGTCCAAAGAATTCAAATAAGGCACCAAGTACAGGCTACTCCAAACAAATATGAATGACTGATTCAGGCTACCTTAGTAAATACCCAGACTGAGGTCTCTTGTGTTTGACAAGCTGCTTCACATTCCAAGTTCTCCAGATTCTCCAGACACTGGCTTTTGCTCATCATATTTGCAGTTACAGATGCATGCTGGCTCTTTCCTACCCATTTTCCTGTGGCTTTTCTAAAACTATTTTCTTTCTCTCCTCCATTCTAATTCTGAGAAATACCTTGGGTCACCTTAGTCACATACCTGTAAACTTACAATTGTATTTAATACAATTCTCCTCACATAGTATCCATGCCCAGATAAACCATATCCTAGTTTTTCACACTGTTCCCCTCTACCATGGGCTAAAGAGAACAATTTGCAAGATAAGTATGAATTTCTAAATCTGTTCACACTATTCAGAAAATATAGAACTGAGATACTAACCATGTGATCAATGAAAACTCAATAGCAGTCACTCAAGAGAAGGGCAATTAACTTTTTGGCAGAATTCCAAATCTGTAGCTTTCTACTCGAATTGCCCCTTCATTTCAAATGACTACAGCAGTTAGCACTGTTGTTCAAGATCCTACACAACATAATACAACCTTCCCATTGTTGAAATGGCAAAGATTTGGCAGTAAGTTTGGAAAGTGCATTAATACCTCCCTGGTTTAAAGCTTACTCATGTATTGTATGTATGCACAAGATGACACAGAAAGCAGTGGTGTTAGAGGCAACGGCTATACAGAATTTAGCATCGAGTCGGTTCACTTCGCCCAGACCATCAACTTTTTTGTAGAAGTACACTATGATTTCAACACATTATATAAAATCTAGTTTATTACGTTACCAGCATGTTAGTGTTTCAAACTCCTAACAGGTGAAAGCTGGTGATTTCATTCATCTGTGATGCATGAACGTTACTGAACCACCCTAAAAATAGCTTTACTGTGTAATCTTTGTGAACCATATCTAAAACCATAAAAAATCCTTCTTCAATTACTGAAGTAGTTTAGAGCTGACACACGAAAATGGTGACTAAGCATGAAACACTATGGAGGTACTCTGTAGGTGCAGTACAGTAGTGTTCCAAGTGTGGTAAGGAGAGCGCTCCCCTGTTGATCCCTTTGATGTAATTTGGTTTATGGAGATCATTAACTAGATTTCTTTCAGATGAAACTGAACTGGAAAATATACTCCAGAAGCATATCTCACACATTCCAGGTACAAATGGGCACTTATTCTCCAATATTTGACAAAATACTTCAAACTAAGTAATTCTGAAATGTGTACATCACGGATGTCAGTTCCTCCATTTCTACTGTTTTGCTGCGTGAATCGGCTCCTACTGAGATGCCCTAGCTGTTACTGCCAACACAACTGCTAACACTGCTTCCTCATGAGTTAGGGATGTCATGGGTGTAGCAGTTTTACTAAACACTAGTATTCATGACAGCACAGATCTCTGAAAATTTTTTAGCCAATTCCAATCAAATTGCTCTATAAACAATCGAAGTGGAAAAAACCCATCGATGCCGGGTTCCTGAAATCTTTGAGATTTGGAACTCATCTTTGAAACACAAGCTGTTGCAATTGTTAATTATTTGCAATTGAGTATCAAATTCAAAAAAGAATTTTCAAGAATGGGCAAGAAATCAGCAATATACCTTATTGCTTCCTCCACAGATTGGCCAACTATATTTGAGGAGGGACCTGGCTGAGACAAAGGTGTCAGGCTTATCACCCATTTTACTGGCTTGTAATACTCATCACTGGAGCTCAACAGGTAGAACAGTGTGGTCAGAAAAATCACCTGCAAAACAAATTAAAATTTTAAATTAAAAGGTAATAAATACTTTACAGAATTAGAGATGCAGCTATGCTTCAGATACTGAATTTTACTGGAAAGGAACAAGATACTCTTCCACAAGCCTGGATTTAGAAAAACACAAAGAGCTGAAAGAATAATTTTCTCCCCTGCTTTATAAAGGACTTAACATTTACAGCTAGACATTATAAAACTTCTGCCTCTGTTCATCCTCTCCCCAAAGTCACATCTAGACCAAACAACTAGAATGCTGATCAACATTCTAGTTGTGGGTTTTTTTGTATTTTCAGCATCTTTAACAGATCAAAAAATTGCTGAATAGTTACATCTGTTCTCAAAAAAAGCAAACAGAACTGCCAAATAAATTTGGGCTGTCTCAAGAGTCATTATGCATCTGGGTATCAGATATGAATTCTACAAAAATCCACAACTATGAATTTTATGTTAAGCTGGCAATCCTAAGGGACTATTCCTTCTGTGAGTTTGATGATGAGTCTCAGCAGAAGTGATGGCAGTTCCATTGTTTCAGTTAAAAGACAAAACAATTACAATCAGATTGGATTAGCTTCCACTATGTTACAGTCAACTATATTTCTGTTGTTTTCCTGTCAGTGGGCTCAGCAATCTCTTGGGTAAGCATATATCACAGAACTCTGTCCATCTTGAAACAGAATACTTTGAACAAGAACAATCCATTCCGTATGCTCTAAATGTAAACTATGGCTTGTATTTGCTTCATCTACAAGTCTGAGGCTTTCTTCTTTTTTTCCCAAGATTAGAAAGAATTCTTTCACTTTCCTTATTTCCAGCCTACTTGTATTCTAGAGTAAACTACATCTTAATCTTTTCTTATGAGCTGAGCAGCCTGACCTCCAAAAGTCTCTTATATTCAACCATTTTATCCAGTTTGCAGATTGGATGCTCTTTTCCTTCATTCTCTCTGAAGATGCTAAGAAACCAAAATGCAGTAACAAACAAACATTGCAGTATTTCATTACCAGTCTCAAGAATGACATCCATCTGTCTCTGTTCCTAATTTCTCTATAGTCAGTAAAATGCTACTACCATTTTCCCCC
>WEIT01002418.1:1064-11302 GCA_013389985.1 Dryoscopus gambensis | reverse complement strand
ACTGTGGAAGAGGATTGTCACTAATGTTGTCACCGTAGTAAACAAGAGGCTCACAGTGCGACTCATAACTATCCACAGAGACTCCAGGATCTGAAAGACGAGGGAGAAGACAAAGTCAGGCACTGGATGCTATTAGTAACGACAGAGAATTACTTACTGAGCGTTTCATCTCCATCAAGCTATATAAAAATGACTTTTTTAAAAAAAAATCATCTTCCCTCACTCCTACCCTACAGCAGTTTCTATCAAGTGAAAATGTCTACTTTACCAAAGGTAAGTTTCTATGTAGTTGACTACAAGGTTTTGGAATTTTTCTCCCAGTATTCGAAATTATTTCATTACGCAAAATTGCAAAAAAACTAGATGTGGTGACACTTGTTTACTGTGATTAACATTGCTGTCAAGCAGATCTTGTCTTGGGAGAAAATATTCATCTTTTCAAAAGCAGAAATGTTAAGACACAAAGAACAAGGAGTAATATCACAAGGTAGGAATAAATCTGAAGCTTCAAAGCAAATACTAAAAGTACTACTTCAATAAATTTCTTTTTAAAAGGGTAATGAAATGCATGTTTTTAATAATATCTGCAGAGAAATGCAAAAGTTGTGATTTTGAGTCAGGATGCATCAGTTAGTCAAGTAACTGTGAAAAATAAATCAAACCGTATTAGATAATCTATTAAAATTTGTACTGGCTTGGGGAAGGGATCGCTTATGGTTACATATAGTAAAGACTAGTTTTGATGCATCAAAAGAAGGTACATGGAGGCATCCTAAATGCAATGCACACTAGTTTCAAACAAATATTTTATGCAGAAGGAATACAGTAAGAACGTATTAGCCAAAGTGATTCCAACAAATAAAAGAAGCAAGATCACAAACAAATCTTCTTTCAGATTAACTAATGTAACTGGAAAAACTGTAAAAGCTCTGACAGAAAAGCCCTTCAGGTTCAAAGCTGTAAGTGAAGACTTCAAAACTAGCAACTGTTAGTCTTGGTTTAACAAATGGAAATTAGACTGAATTAAAACAAAACCAACCAACTAAAAACTCCCTAAAACCAAAAAAAACCCTTCCCCAATAGGCAGCATTTGTAGAGCAGACAAAGGAGTCTAAGCCATGTGATCACCTCTCTTTTAGAAGTGAGTCAACCATATCAAGCTTAATTTATTAAGCATGGACTTGAGAGGGAGTAAATGCTGGGGGAAATGACAGGGAATCAAAACCAGAAAGATCTACTTAGTTCATGCTTCCTACTATTTCATGGGAATTATGAATGTTAAAGCTGATCTTTTATACAGATTTTTTTACTCTCTCTTGAGAATTTGAGTGAGGTTTTAAGTGATGAGGACACCGCTGAAAAATGTTCTCCCACTGGTACCAGTCCCTTTGCTTCTTCCATGGATTACGAATTCATTCTGGGGGTGAAGCAGTGCTATAAGTTCATGAAGCCCCCAGATAACATTATCATGTGCTCATTACGTTATGAGGACTGTAAACACAGAGGACAGTGAATTCTGAAGGAATGGTTTGTAGCTAAAGAAGAGGCCTTCCAGTTGGTATTCAGTGAAGATAGTGCTATCATTGCTAACAGCAAGCCTTAAACTATATGTAAGGTTCCCCTCCCAGATATTCAAGCCTGTTACTAGAACTTGATGTGTGAACAGGAGCTTCTGTGCCACAGGTCTTCTGTTATAATATGGAGTTTAATCACAGAACAGCAGCAAAAGCCTTGAAAATAGGGACACAGGTTGAAAACAAAGGCCCCTGAAACAGGAGCAGTGCTTTGAGTAAGAAGGCATTGAAGATGCACAACCTTTACAGCTAGGAAGACCGCTTTTCTTTCAAGAATATGAGGTAGGAACCAAGAAAGAGGAAAAACACCCCAGCAGGCAAACAACAGGACAAGGCACCTGTCATGACCTGGAAAACTAATACTTCTCCCAAGTATAACAGCAGATAGTCCAAGGCAGCGGTCAGGAGGTGAGAGGTGTCCAGAACAAAAACACTTTATGAAAGGACAGGCTCCTTAATTTGAGAGAGGATGATGTCCACTAAGTTCCAGCTTTCCATACTTGAGAGCTCTTGAGCCAGCTGATTTAGACTCCTCTGACTCAGACCATTAAGGACAACCTCTATTGGTGCCAACCACACAGCACCATCATGATGGTATTTTATCCTCACAGCTCATGTAGGACATGATTGTTAAGGACTGACTACTTTGAATGCATAATGCTCAAACTAGGAGACTGTAAAGCAAACCATTAGCCTAAACTGTGTTGGTAATGAAAATTGGTCTAGTGAAGTTTTGCTCTAAAGAGTAAAACTAGCCTGATTTAACCATCTTCTAAATACAAATCACAGAAATTGTTAAGACTCTCACTTGCAACATGTAAGCTGAGCTGATACCAGTGAGAGTTCACAAGGAGAGGAGCTTGCTCAATCTGCCAGAGAAAGGCACACCATTGGTGGGACTGTAGAAGTTTTCTTCAAAATAGGATGTTTCTCCAGGATAGGCAGGATTTATTGAACACTTTCAGTAGAAGCTTTAGCCTGAGGGCTGATAACCAGGAGTATACAACTGCAGGTAGTTTGAATGTAGGTATCAGGTTGCTCAGTTAACATCAGGAATGGTTCTCCTACATGAAGAACATCGTTGTTTGGTAGAGTCACTGATTGGAACTGTTGAACTAGTTTATCACCAGCACCTGCTTTAGAGTAAGTGCAGATAGTGCCTTTCTACAGCTTTGGTACATCTTAGGAAAGCACCTGCATCTTTTACGACTCATCTCCAACTACAGAATAATTCCTCGTTACGCATTAAAATTTCACAATACAAGCTTTCCATAGCTAAGGTGAGAAGACAGACATAGCAGACATTAATCACTGCTGAATACAGTATCAGAACGTGCTCAAATATTTGCCTACCACTCACAAAATCAAACTACGTGCAGCTGTACCGAAGAGCTCGTAATGCTGTTTGATTCCCACAGCCTACTGCAGCTGAGTAGATGAGCTCACCTACTACGCATGAAGAATTGTTAACACCTTGCCAGCTGAGATGAGTTCTCCAAAACACAACAAAATGTGGATACTTATGCAATAATGTTACATTACTTTTAGTTACTTTTTTATAATTAAAAAGCTTACAACCACACCTCTTTCCCCAAACCACTGCTCTGTAAGCAGCCATAAGGGATCAGTGTTTAAAAGAGCTAGGAAGCTGTACAGAATTCAGTACTCCCTTAAGCATCACACTGTGCTGTGTCACCATCAGCATCAGTTACTGTGCCTTTCCAATCTGTAACAGGCAAGAAAGCAAAATTGCACACAATGTTCTCAGGCATCTAGGGTGCCCTCTTGGCCACGTTTAAACTAGTCAACACCTGAAAATAAGGGTTAAAAGGCACTTGACCAAAACAGTAATTTGCTGACAACTTCAAACTTCTGGAAGCCAGATAAATCCATGTGCCTAACTTGATTCTAAAGATCAACAGATGTATAAATGGAATAAAAGTGGACACAAAGATGTAAAAAATCCCCCCCAAAAACCATGCTAGTTGATATATTACTGGAAAATGGACTGAATTAGCTATAAAATTATGAGATTACTTGAAGAAATTACTGGAGCCAGAGAAAATATTAGGATATGTAGTAAATCAGTGAAGTATTGGAGAAGCTGACTTGATTTAAAACACAAAGATCAGTCATGCTAAAGGCACATAAAGAGAAACCTAACTAAGGTGAAGCTTGCTGTGTACGTATCTGTGGAAGGTCTTCTGTCTTCCTGTCTGGGAGATCTCTGAATGAGATACCACCTGCTGGTGGAATGATGAGAATTGTTGTGCAAGGAGCCAAAAGATCAAATTAAGAAGACATTAGCAATGTCTCATATAACATCAAGGGACCTCTGAGTCATCATTCACAGATTTAGCCAGGAGCGATGCACCTTCTCAATGCTACAAGCATACAAGAAATGTAGAAAAAGGGTATGAATGGAAAAGCAGATGAGTGAGGAAAAAATGAGTCTTTTCTATTTTTCAGAAATTAAATCTTAATAGTCCAGCTATGTGCTGCCTGTTTCATCCATATGATAAACTACCTTGGAGTGGAACAGGGACTGCAAAATACAAGGCAAAAGTGAGGATCCACTTTTGCTCTCTTTGCGAAGAATGAGATGAAATAAACCCCACTACAGAAACACATCACTGATTATATGTTGCAGTGACCCAGCCCATTGAGGGCTGTGGCAGAGGGTCTTCCCCCAGGCTTGAGAGGAAGGCTTCTCCTAAGGACACTATGTACCCCAGTTCTGTTCCTTTGATTGATCCATTGTTTCTCCCTGCCCCCTTTTACTCCTTACATGTATGTTTTCCCTTCCCTGCATTCCCCGTTGGCCCTGTACCCTTGTACCTCCCTCACGGTATTCCATTGGTCCCCTTACCCTAGCCCTGTCTCTGTACCACCCCTGCACCCCAGTACCCTCGATCCCAATGTCTGGCCCACCCTGCAAACCTCCTATATAAGGTCCGGGTCCTTCCTCCATTTTGTTCCTGGCTCCTAACCTCCCCTGCCATGAGGCTGAAATAAATCGTCTCGTGTGCAAGAACATGCCAGAACCCTTCCTGACTCTTTCATCGTCCGCCTGCGCGTGTGTTCGTGCCTGCTGCTTCTCTGACTAAGCTGATGCTACCTGCTTCACCCCTGTGAGACTCTGACCCCTGTGGAGCTGCTTCCTCCAGGAAGCCACCCAGAAATGGAGGCTCAACGAGTGGGGCAGCCCGGGGGCCTTGGTGCATCCGAGCTCGTCAGCTGGAAGGGCAGCGGCCATGCGGAAGCGACTCCAGACCCCATGGAGACGTCTTCAGGAAGGTCGCGGCACTCTCATCCACCACGCTGCAACAATTATATTATACTGATTTTAAACACTACTGCTTCTAATACTGGAAAAAGGCAGCAGTGCTACTAACACCAAAGTTTTTAGAAAAAAAGCTAACTGATGACTTGGAAAAGCTTCTTTTCATATTAAATCTTCAGGCAATTTACATGTTTATATAGTAGATTACTTTAAAATAATTAAGGTCTGTCTACATCAAACTACAGCTAAGCGTAACTGCTACAATGAACAGCACATTTTGAGGGGGTACAGAAGTCTTCCAAGCTTTACCTGATACTCAAAATTCTGAATCGATGTTGTTACAAATTAAATGAACAGCAGCAATTCCCCAGCACACCTACATCAGTGATTTAATTACATGCTTTCAACTCTAAAATGAAAATTTCTTCCACTAAGGGAAAACCCTGAAGTGAAACACTAGCGTCTGTCTTCTTTTAACGTTTTTCTTACAGCAAATGCTCCTTCTCTTACTAAGGAGGAAGAACACTTCCTATGACTTCCATCAATGGAAAAGAGCTTATCTGCTTGTGGCTGTAATATGACACTGTCAAATAGCTGTATTTTCAGAGAAAACTGTCATCTGTTCTATTCTGAAATACGTCAGAAAGCCAAGGGGCTAGCAAGACATTTATTTTTTGGTAAACTCAATCTCTGCATAAATATTTGTTACATGCAAGTAGTGTAATCATACACATTTATTCTTCTCGAAAAGTGGAGGAAATCTCATTAGAGCTGCATATCCACTTCTTTACACACTTCTTTACAGCTATCTCATTGTCTTTAAATTATCTGCACATTAAAAAAACTGTCAACACAGCTTTACGACTGTACTGTGTCTTGCTATATTCTTAAGAACTGCAAGCTAGCATTGATTTCAAGTGTTCAATCTCACTCTCTCCATAAACGACACACTCAACCAAAAAATAAAAAAAAGGTTAGAACAGTTTGGGTTGCAAGGGACCTTAAAGATCATCTGGTCCCAATCCCCCTACCATAGGCAGGGCATTCTTTCCTTAGACCAGGTTGCTCAAAGCCCCATCTAATCTGGTCTAAATCCCACCCAAAGTTCCATAAAAGATGAAAAAAAGCAAACAAGAAAATCTAAACTAAAGAATCTAAGCAAAAGAAAAATTAAATCCCCAGAACACACACTCCCAAAAGCACTCACATAATTTAAAATATTAACCCTTCCCAATTCAGTATGCCATTCTAATAACCCATTCTTCTGCTTCAAAACACCAGGAGAAAGATTTTCATGCTGTGATAAGAACATAAATCCTGAATACAGCAAGGTTGCTTTGTATCTTAGGCTAGGTAAGAAACTTGTTTAAAAATACCAGACTTAAGTAAAAACTCTTCTTATTTTCATAAGCTCCATGTTTTAATGATCTAAACAAGCACAGAGATCATATTTTCATCAATTTTAATTTAATATATTAGTGTGAGTAATATTTATGCAATGCACTGTAGATGAGCAAGCCAGGAAAGAAAATGCTGCCCAGTAAGGATGTGAAATCAGGATTTAGAGCTTTATACTAAGCTGACTCTTTTACAGTCTCTCATTAAGGACATGAGTATATGGAGAAAAGGGGCAGGTGTTTCCCCACAGCTGATGAGTAATGCATTCCTGGAAATAAACAGGAAAGCAAGTCGACTGCTGGCAATTTTTTTTTTGAACTTCTAAACCAGATTTTAGAAGTAAAAGCAAGCATGTTAACTAGATTAAAATTTTAATATTAATGTTTTTCATTCTTAAATATTTATTCTCTTTACACTTTTCTTCCCCTCTCTCTAGCCTTCTTAGATTACTGAAGCACACTTCACATCAAGGTTTCTGAGCAGTGTGCAGCAATGCTGCAAATGACATGCTTTTATCCTGTAGTTCCTCCTCCTTCTGTTCCTCTTGCCTAGCAGGAAACTCCACATTGATTTTAAATCATGATGTGCTGTGCATTTTTAAACCCTCTGCCTCAAGCATGCATGGTCAACTTTGAGAAAGCATTAAGCAAATGTCATTATTAACTGAAAAAAGGTTTACTACAATAAAGTTTCTCTCAACTTTTTCCTGTCTCACATCATCATCTCTGGCAGAAGCTGTAACAATTTAAGCAGCAGTTGGGAGGACAGAAAAAGCACACATGCCTATCAGTCTACACCAAGAACTGCCTGGAGGCAAATACTAGCTTTAATTGCATCCACAGAGCTGCTACGGTACCAGATAGGTATAAATAATTGTCTTCTAAAACTGAAGATACTTCTAATCATGACAACAGCTCAAATGAAAGATGAACTGTATTAGGGATTGATTCTGTATATTAAGCATTTTGGACTTTACATGATTTTTTAGTGAAACACTTCAGTCTGGATTGCTTTCAAGGCTTCCTCTTTTTGTCCCCATAAGGTGAAAGGTTTTTATTCAGGAATTCACACTGTGTAAAACATTAATTTTTTTCTCCACGGAACTTCCATAAGAGAAGAGAAAAATAAGCTGCTTTCAACCAAATGAATAATAATACTTTGAGGCAAAAAAAGAGATAACCCCCTTGCTTTTATTGCTTGGTTTTGTTTTCACAACCTCTTAGTCAATAGCTTCTTCAGTTATAACCGAAACCAATTGGTTTCTTCTTTAAAGAGAAAAGACTACATAAAATAATGCACTGAAAATCAGATTGCAGGTGACACACGTAACAATCTGACTCAGGAAGATGCCTGGGAAGCTGGTATCAAGGAAGATGATGAAATCACAAGAGCTTCTTTATCATAAACATTTCTGTTTGTTTTACAGTTATATCTTAAATAGGCTTGGTAAATTAATTAAAAAATTGCTTAGGTAATTGTAAGTAATACTAACAGTGCTTCCCTAATTTTCCATGTACTCTTGAGTTCATAACCTTAGTGGTACTCCAAGGAGAAATAGCTATCAGTTAGAAATTAGAACAATTTCATAATAAGTGCAAAGAATACATACTGAGAGAAATGTTTCGATGTTATCATGAACAAATGATGCAACATCTTGCCAGTCCAGAATATCTCCAAGCCAGCTGTTTTGACGGTTTATGTGCCACTTCTGTCCTTTGTGTCTTCCAGAATGTGTTACATTCTTAAAAAGAGACAAAGAAAGCAAACATTCAAATAAAATGTAGAGATATAAGAAAGTCAAAAGCTAATGATTTAGCCTGATGTTTTCTTAATGAGGAACAGATCCAACATGCATCTAAATACTTAGAGCTGCTTTAAGTGGCATTCCCAAAAATACCTAGAAGTACTCTGTACACTGGGAAAATTTAAATCTGACAGAAAACTGTAGCTAATCATCCCATTTAATTACCTATCTGTATATTGTACTGATTCACCTCTGTTAAAAATTAACTTTACTGCTTGACTGACACAATGGTATCTATTTTGCTTTTAATGAAAACACACAAGAAAGAGGTAATGATTGCAGTTATTGCCTACATAATTTACTGTTTGCAACATACAAGTCTTCCCAGTACAGCCCATAAAGAAAAATGCAAGCAGAAGTCAAAGCAAGTAGTTTTCTCTACTATTAGTTTCTATGTCTCCACAGGTAATGTTCCATCGAATGAAACCTAAAAGCTGAACTGGATGCATGGAAGATTTCTTCTGACTACACACCTTTGTAACTGCAACACAACAAGACAACATGACATGGCCATGAAAACAACAGCTAATTCCTTGAGTGGCTCCTCCCTAATTATGAAGTTGCCTATTGCCCAGTGAATCACACCTGATTACCATCTTGAATGAGGCTATTTGACTCAGTCTGGGACTGTGACAAGTGTTTCAGGGAAGGATGCCAAAAATCTCTGTAAGCAAGCTTAAGCAAACCCGCTGACTACAACATCCTAGTCTTTAATAGAAGGAGACTTCTCAAGTTCTTAACTCTGATTTTTATAATAAGCATTCCACTACTTGTTAAAATTTTCTGGACACTGTTAGCCTTACCAGCCTGCATTCAAAATGACACTATCTTTTTTTGCCACACATGGCAAGTAACATTCCAAGTGAGGTCCCTGCACTGATTTATCTAAGAGCATTACATTTTCTGCCTATTACCAATTCTCTCTAGATGCACTGTTACACTTTGTGGTGCACAATTTGCAACCTTCATTAACAATCCACGGACAACACAGAGACCTTTCTTCTGAGCCAGCAATTTATTCAGGGCAGAACCATACGAGTAGTCAAAAATCTCCCTCCAATAGGCCTTCTGTATTTGTAAACTGTATGAAGACCTATCATCTGTTCATCTAATTCTATACCGAAAATGTCACTTCTTTAATGCAGAGATCTTTCAGAACTTTAGGGGCACTTGAAAAATAACTGCATAAAGAAAAGCGTTAATATAATCACACTCATTAAAGTATACAGAAATATTTCAGGAATATGACTTCTGAATTTGGTATTTCCATTGCACAATAATTAATGAACTGCTTTTTCCTTTAAAAGGCAAACAGCATTAGCAGCATAAAAATTACTTAACTTTTGAACTTTTCAACATTCAGTGTACAGAACCCATTATGAGATGGCTGCAAAAATGCATTGCAAGGAACTTAACAAGAGGACAATTACTTTTGCTCAATCTCAAATTAATAGGAGTTACACAAATCATGCAGAAGACCACTTTCCTTTTCCCAACACCTCAACAACACAAAAATTCAGCAGAAAGTGCTAAACTATGAAATACTAAATATAGAAAGTGAGAAAATCGTAAATTAAATGGCACACATAAAAACACACTTAACTACACTTAAGTGTAGGACACAGCTCTGGCTGTACTGAAACTGTGACTGTAGAATGATCTACCTCACACACTTCATATTTTTACTTTCTTTTTTACTGACCTTTACTCAACCTTCCAGCTTTTTGCTAATCCCTTCCTCAGAAGTGAACACTTAGCATAATTATCTCAGAGCACTAAGTGATAGTTTATATAAATACCATTTAAATAAGTTACCCACCTTCACAAACCAAGAGTGGTAAAGCCTGTCCCAGAGCTCCAGCACTTGTTTCTCAATCACAGCAGTGTTATTTACTTTTTCTCCTAAAATCTTATGAAGCTAAAACACAAAAGTCTTTTATTACACAGGGCAGAATAAAGCAGCCATCTACTGATGAACTTCAAGTTTGATGAATCACATAAGAGTCTCTGTAAAGCCATGTGTCAAACTCAAATTATTAGAAAAAATTTGCATCAGTATGAAATACACACTTCAGACAAAATGGTTCTCAATACAAAGACTTTGTTAAAAAACATTCTGCTGCACTAAGGACTTCCTTCTGCACTGAAAAACCAATGCTGTCTCTAGAATGCTTAATCC
>WEIT01002416.1:328-16991 GCA_013389985.1 Dryoscopus gambensis | reverse complement strand
AAATAAATAAATAAATAAATTTTGAATTCTCATCTTTATTGCAAACACAAATTAACGTATCCATTTTTAAGATAAAACTAATTATTAACAGCCTAGAAAAATACCATAGATAAAACTGAATTTTAAAATAAATACTAAATATTTTTCAGAAGGATATTTCTATTCAAGACTCAGGTCTCAGACTTAAAAACGGTATTTATTCAGAAAAGTCTTACACCTTTCAAAAACTGAGAGTAGGTCATGATGCTTCTTCCTTTAACTTAAAAAGGAATTTTTTAAAAAAGTTAAAGAAAAATGCACCAGTTAGGTTGGTACAGAATTTTTCCTTCACTTTCCTTCATATTTTTTCACTGTAACATGAAAGGAGAGAGGGTATGTAATATCAATTAGGAATATAATGACCCATCCTAAGGCAGTAAGACAGGAGAAGAAAGGCAAGAAGGCACTGCCTCGTTTTGCCCTCTGAAATATGGATATTGGTTTTAGAGTTCCTTCTGCAAAGCTGACTTTGGAGTAAAGTTTTGTTGTCTCTTTTTTCCCTGTGCAATATAACTGAAAAGCCAAACAGATTAATTCTGTCTTTTCTTACCACTAGTGGTTCCACAACCAGAGTGTGAAGGAGCCCCTGCAGGTAAGTATCCTGAAACTGCCTTGCTTCTGCTACCAACCTGTTTAAAGATATCTCTGTGTCAGGCTGCTGCTTTTTGCACTACCCTTATGCAAAAACACATAGATGCCATAGGATCAAGAAAACACCTTAAACTAGCCGTACTCTTTATACCTCTTCAATCCTCACTTTCAATTGCTGTTCAATTATTTTATGGAAAATTTCCAATAATTTCATCTAACTATAAGATGCCTGTGAGAAAAGTTTTGGACAGATGGTTGAAGTTTAAAATCATCAGAAGAAACTAAAAGGCAAGACTTCCAATGAAAACTGTTAGAAATAAAATATAATATTGTAAATAAAAAATCCCCAAACACCAAATGCTTCAGTTTTTAAAAGAAAATCAACTGTCATCATAATAGTTTTTATTCTAAGCTTGAATACAACTTCCAAAAACTCACAACTTGGAATTTCTTTTCTGTTTTGGTTTTTGAAATAATTTCTCATTTTCTTCCTACCAGCTGGACTAATGAGTCAATATTCAGTGCCATAGATCCATAATTAGACAATTATGATTAGAATCTAAATCACTCTTTTCTTTGTTAATTAATACTCTTCAGCATCGCAAAACTTATTGCTTATTACTGTCGTGGAAACTGTAATGGATATTTAGCTTTTTATTGGGTTTCCATAGTATTAAATACAAAGATTTTCACACCTTTCTCAAGGCAAAGTGACTAACACAGCAGTCACTGACCTGTAGTTAATGGTTCTATTATTCGCAACTGTTCTTCAAGACCTTATATCACACCCAAAGAACTGCCAATATTCATGTCCTGCCCACTGAAGTTGGGGCAGAATGAAGAGAAAATGAGAGAAATGGTTTGAAAGAGAAGTAAGCAGATGATGTCATACAGGAATAGCAGCAGCAAACTTAGATGGCGGGGCCGTAGCCCTTCCATTTCTAAGAACTCATTTAGCAAAGCTAATTGTGGCTTCTTAACCAGCATGGCACAATTCATTTTACATATGCAACTTCAGCCTTCAGGGGTCAAACACCTGTTCACAAGTAATTAATATTTATTCTTATTATATTCCTGCCTGCAGTTTCTGTCACAAGCTACGATGCCATTATAAGTAACACTTTAAAACCACAGAGCATGATGGATGCCACCTAGAACTTCACGAAAAATTTACAAGCTTCACAAGTAGGTGATATAGCAGATGGATACAGACTGCCAGAGTACTGAATGGAAATAATGAGATGGTAATGACTAGTGCAATGGGGAGCAGTGTTGTAGAATTCATGGGTGCATTGTAGGAAAGGGAAATTTAAGAATAAATTTAAAGGAATCAGCTTTGTGGGGGCTTCTCTCCAAGTCCTATCAAAGGCAGCAGAGAGAAAAGCTACTAGTTAAAGACAATCATCTCTTGGTTAATGGGCCTGAGGTTGAGGGCTGATCAGAAGGGGGGTTAAATAGTGAGATAAAAGTAGGAGGATGACAAAGGAAATCTGCTATCCAAGGTTTCATGCAAAAGATTACAGGATAGGAGGTAATGACAAAGTCAAAATAGAAAACAGGATAAAATATGTCAAGTCCTGAGACATGGAAGTACTGAAAATTAAGACACCAGTTGATCAGAGCTTTACCTGTAGAACTGTCAAATCAAGCATTAAAATTTAAACAGGCTTATCACAGCAAACGTGTGTGTGGAAGTCTGAGCAATCAGCTAAACACTTACTTAATAGCATGGAGGCATAAAGGGAAAAATCTCAAAAACAGATTCACTATCAAACTCACACCTCCAGCACACCTCAGAATGCTGCCTAACACAGTTCTTTCCTCACAAAAAGCAGTCCCTGCTTTATGAACTTCTGACATCCCCTTTATCTGGCAACTTATTGGATAGAGATTGACACAAAACTGACAGCCTGCCTGGTCCTCTTCCCACCTTTTGCAGGTGATGGATTCCTCTTGACTACATTGATTTCTAAGGCCTATAAAATATTCCTAGATTCTCCATCAAAAATTGATTATATACTGTTAAGCAGTCACACCTTAAAAATTATTTGGATAAGGATCACAAAGAAATTTTCTAGAGTTACTGCCACCTCCCAAGACTCATAAAACTGTCCACATGTCCATGCCTCTTCCCTTGCCTGCAGTCTGTCAGACTGACCCAAAGAGAAAAGAAATGCAATTACTGCCTTTAAAATAAAGCGATTTGTTATTATTTCTCTAAATTTTCCTGATTCTCCGAATTAAACATAGTTCACCCTGAAATATCCAGGGAACAATATCCTGATTTCTGGTAACAGTGGTTTAACTTTTGTATTATATTTGAAGTGGTAACTGATGGTAGCGTATAGTGTACCCTGAGGCTGGTAGTTAAAAATTGAGTATACAGTAAATGCACAGAGTAAATTCTGATGGTAGTTTAGAGTAGGTAACAAGGACTGTGTTGATTTTCAGCTGAAAAGTTTGGACCTGTGCCTTGGGACTGAAGGCAGTTGCAAAAATCTCATGATTACATAAATTTTTAGGAAGTTATTTTGTGATTGTCTCCAGCTGATATAATAGTTTGGCAATAAAGACATGATAGAAGGTTTTAGGAGCTTTAACATCTAATGCAAAGCAGAACAGATAAAGGCAGAATAATAACTTACATTTTAACACCATCCTTGCAGAGTAAGGCAACGATTCTTCCCACACATCAAAGTGACAGAATTTCAGAAGTATCTCTCAGTTTAGAAGTTTGGGCAGCATATTTCGAAAAATAAAATTTGAGCTTAGTTTTTAAGTGTGATTAAAATTAAGGTTGTAACCCCTTACAGTGGAATTTGTCAGTATTTGTTTTAAAGAGGGAGAAGGGAACTTCCCCATGGTTTATAAGTAAGAGCTGGTTTAATTACTTGTGTAAGTGTTCTGTCCCTCTGAGGCAATGAGAGCCACTCCAAACAGAGTAAGGAGAAGCATTTCTAATGAGAGGACAGTGACAGTTCACCTTTAGCTGGAGCCAAAGCTTAGGATGCTTTGTCAGGTGTGTGAAACCATACACACACACGGATGCACACACAGTCTCCCGGGGTTCTGAAGCGGGCATTACAGCATGCACGGAGCCTGACATCAGTGTCTGCTCAGCAGCAGCATCTGCCATTAAACCAGACCAGTGAATCTAGATTTTCTGTTTCATTGAACATGTCTTCTTGTCTGTGATCTTACTTGCATCATATGTGGCTTTGTTTCAGGAGAATCATGATGCAACAAAAGGATGTAAAGTGCTGGCAGGTTCTCTGGGCTAATAATGATCCTATTATTACACATAACACTAAACACATTGTAGCCTATACTGCTCTGTAGAAGGCTGTGCAATGCTTTTAATCTGTTTTATATAGCAAGTAATTAAGATAAATTAACTTCCACTGTCCTTATAATAAGATACCATTTTATTAATATCTCTCCATTAGTAAGTTATCAAATACTAGTCATATTCATAGGCAAGTCACACAATTTACACATTCTGGTGGGATTTGTTCACCATGCAAATCCATACTTTTCTTGCAACATAAGAAGCAGTGAATGGACAAGGCAAGTGCATCAACATCAAAAGAAAATTAAAGACTTTATCAGTCTAAAATTGGTTTGTTTAAGAAATTATTAAGAAAACCAAAGATAAGTTACTTTCATATTCCAAGTTTATGATCGTCTGTTTTACAGAAAGTTGATGATGCTCTATAAATAAAATCTTCAGAATTTCTAAAACAGGTTTTTTTCTTTACTTTGGGACATAGCTTCTGCTACTCATCACCACCAACCACAGCCTGGATGCAATTTTCAGTAGTTAGAGTCTTTGAAGTTTTGGGTTTGTAACAGTTTTTATGAGGAAGTTAATCAGACCTTTGTTACTTTGGTTTGAAAACATTCACTTATCTTTCATTTTTTTCCTACTTATTCTTCTGTGCAGGTCTGAATACTTACTAACAGTGATATTGGCTGGGCAACAACAGCTGACAGGGTAAAGAGAATTTTTTTGTTTATTTACTGCAATTTGCTGAAAGAGGATGAAAATTATTTCGTTTCAATAAAAATGGGAAAGAGCATTTCAAAAGCTTGTGTCTGGACTCTGAACTGCTGCAGTCACCTGTAGGAAATTTGCGGCTTGGAGACTGACAGAAGAGGAAGGTAACTAGCAAACACTGAGAGCAGCAGAACTAGAGTTTTAGACTGAAGAGTGTGATTTCTCTTTGAGCAACAGAAGTACAATAACAGTCAGTGAAAATCTTTCCCTTGCCATCTGCCATGTTGCTAAACCCTTGGCGTAGTACTTCGCGCTAGTCCTTTGACATTTGGCTCTTTTCCAAGGTTATGCTGTCATTCTTCCCTGAATGTGCATGAGTCTGCCGGGAGATTTGTTTTTATAAATATACAGATTAAAGTAAGCACATGCCTGAGATGCAGTTAATACTTCAAGTGCAACTTAAGAGCTTGAAAAGTCTATATAAAGACTTTGGAGGGACTATGATGAACTTGGCAGGGAGCAAAGATGATGTTCATAGTTGTACTGTCTTGCACGTTCTTAGGGTTCCTAGGCATCAGGAAACTCCATCCCTGCACAGGGACCCAGTATTCTGTAATTTGGTGAGGAAAGCCTTTGTGTGGCTTTTGATGAAGTTGTAGTTAATGGAAACAACTGGAAATAAAACAGTGAACGGGACAGCTGGACTGGTAAGGGAGATGGACCAGGCCTCAGTCACACAAGACAGATACAGATTAAAGAGTTTCTAGGAAGAACAATCTAGTACAAGGAATATTAACGGTAAGAAAAAAAAGTAAGTATTAAACAACAGAACACATTCTCATAGGTCACAAAAGCAATGCATGATAGCTTCACATTTTCTGATTTCTGATCAACTTTGCCCTGTTTTTATTCTTCTAACATGGGAATTTAAAAGATTGTTTATACAGTATTGGTACACATGAAGTTCTGTAGAAATTGATCCTCTGACAAGTAGCTTGCAGCCTGCCCAAGTATGCTACTCCAGGATTCCTTTTACAGTGCAGAAATTACTTTGGCAATCCTATCTCCAATTTCTGTCCCCCATAATCTTTGTTCAAAACAATGTATTTTCCACTGAAGTTGAGCTTCTAACCTTTTAATAGCTGCTACAGTAAAAAATAGTCATAAGGCTATGCTGTATGACTATTATACTGAAAACAGCTTATTTTGTTCCCATAACAATAGTTCAATCAGATGCAGCATTGGCTCAAGTGCATTAATTGCCAAAAACCGTAACCAGATGCTTATTAGACCCTTCTATTCATGATCAGACTTTAATTGCATTGATTCAGAAGCACTTCTCTCTTACATAACATTACTTACACCATCAGTATAGGTGTGCTGAAGCATCAGTTTTGAACAATATCAGTGTTTCGTGCTGTTGCTCTAAAAAAAGGCCAAAAAAAGTGAGTCTTCAATAACTAAATGATAGACAGACTCTTAGATTTTTCATGTTCCCAAGTGGCAGAGGTTGAAGTTTCAGGCTATAGATGAAATATACATGATACATTCCTCAGCTAATTATTTGTCAGTATATTAATAAATCACACCAGTCCCTGCAAGGCTATCTAAATTTAGAAGGTTCATGAGATGTAATACATAATTAATACCCTTAGATTGGATGGCTTAAAGGCAAGTGATTTCCTGATCTCATATGAAGTAGAGAACATTTATCATTTTTGTCCAAGTCAAGAATTGCCACCATGCCTGCTTTTTGGGACTGTGTATAAATGTTTCTGTCATTTATTCTGGTTCATAAGGAGAAAACAGAAAATACATAACAAGCAGAGCTTGATTTTTTAAAAATGAAGGTGTGTTTATGAATGATAAAGGAATAAAATCCAATATGTGCATGTAAGGGTAATGAATTGATGTTTGATCATAACCATCAATGGGAGATTTACCACTGGTATCACAAGATTGTTGTCAGGTCACAAATACATGTGTGCAAATACCTGCATGCAAAATTCTCCAATCATTCGGACATACGGCTTCATGTTCTCCAATCTCTTCTCAAAATGTTCATCCATAGACTTTTAGGAGGATGGTCCTCACAGCTTCCCACACTCCACCTTTCTCGCCCCTTTGCTCTGTAGCTCTCCACAGGACCCTTTCTGTGGTCTCATTCTCCTTTCTTTTTTGTTTTATTTCTGCATGTCATTTTTCAAGTGGGAGAAACCACAGAGTACAGAATTCATTTTTCCCCAGATGCAGAGAAACTCAATTCTTGAAGTTTGCTAAATCTTGCTAGAGTGATAGACTCTATAATGGCTTTTACATATCGGCAAGGTTTCTGCAGGCAGGACTGCAGACAAATGTACAGATTGACAGGAGATAGTTTCTTTGTACATCTCTCCACCACCTTCCTATCATCCACAAAGGCAGGCTTTATTTCTGAGAAAAATTGCCAAAGAGTATGAATGAAGTTACAGAATCACACATATTCACAGAATCAAGTTCTACAATAATAGTTCTGCTTTGCTCTATAGACATGAAGTTTCCTGTCTGAATAGGATATTACCTGAGGAGGAAAGCACCCCTTCAGTATCAGGCTACCAAAAGCAGAGCTCCTTCCTCTCCTTCAGACCTTCTCCAGTATCTTGCTTCCCACTATGGACAGCACAACGATACAGTCTTTCCCACTGTGGAGAAAATAAGCAAACCCTTCACTGATGAGGTTGCTTCTCCCCAGCTCTGTGACAAAATTTGTGCCATCATTTATGTGGTATTATTTACACTATTAATTTCTCAAAGCTCCATCAGGCAGATGGCTTAAAATCTTCTGAAATTCAGAGGTCAGAATAGAGTATGTAACTCCAACTGCAACAAGGCTGACCATTTTTATCCTGTCTCTTAGGTTACATGTGACCCACTCCACTCAGAAAAGGTAGCATGCAAGCAGGAAAGGTAGAGGACGTCAAGAATCAGAGGTAGAAAATGAAGTTGTTAAATTTTTTATCATATAACAAAAGAGGAGAAAAAGTAACCCTCTCCAGGTCAAGGAAAAGGAAAATAAAGACCCAGCTAATGGCTCCATAGTGACAAGTGCTGAAATACCAGCTTTTGAAATGGAGCTTCCTTTCAAGTTACCTAATTCCTTGAAATATTTCCAAAAATCTTTCTTCTGCAATTGAACATATCTTTGCAATTGCAACTTAGGCCAGTTCGTGCCTGTGTGGACAGATACACAGGCAATATTGAACGTAGACTCAGTAGCATTAGAAAGGAAGGCCACCTGGATAAAATCCTGTTTCAGTCAGGTGTGTAGCTTTAGTATGAATCTCATGTCTGACTTGACCTGATGTCCTGGTGTCAGCTGGGATTGAGTTTGTTTTCTTCTCAGTAGGTGGTGCAATGCTGTGTTTCAGATTTAGTATGAGAATGATATTGACAACACACTGCTGTTTTGGGTGTTGCTCAGTAGTGCTTACACAAAGTCAAGGACTTTTCAGTGTCGTGATCTGTCAGTGAAGAGGTTCACAAGAAGCTAGGGGTGAGCAAACTGGGACAGCTGATCCAAGCTGGCCAAGGGGATATTCCATGCCATCGAATGTCATGCTCAGCATATGAACTGAGGGGAATTGGCCATGTGCCGCTGACAGCTGCCCAGGAACAGGCTGGGCATTGGTCTTTGCGTGGTGAACAACAGTATTGTGCATCACTTGTTTTCCTTGGGTTTTATTCCTCTTTCTCCTTCCTTTTCATTGTTATTATTATAATTAGTATTATTATACTTACCTTGCTTTGATTATTAAATTATTACTATCTTAACCCAATGGCATGGGGGAAAAGGAAGTGGGGGGAGGCACAGTTCTTAACTGCCAGCTGGAATTAAAGCATGACAACTGATTTCCACAGCTATTTTCCTGGCTTTCACATACATAAATTTATTCCACAAATATTCATAGATTAGCCTGCTCAGAAGAAAACTTGTTCCTGTGCTTTTTTTCACTGTCCTTGCTCTCTACCTCAGCAAACACAACATATGGGTAAAACAATCCCCAGATTTTAGGTAGGAAAAGACCCCTGTTTTCATGCTACCTCCTTGCTGTCTTCACTTTGAAAGATCTTTTGACATGTATGTACAAAATGGCATCATTCTTTCAATCACCTCCCTTCAGACTTCTTCTGTTTGTTTCAAGACTTCAGGACTCTAGTAAAACTAATGATGGCTTCACTGTTGTCTCTAACTCGGAAAGTTCTGCTTGCTGAATGTAGAGGCGAAGACTACAGAGGGAAACATTGACACGCTCTGCCAAAGATGTTATCTTCAGTATCTTTGCCTACTATCTTATCTTGACTGTATTATGGGAGAAAAATTTATCATCCTGCCTCTCTTCTCATATATTTCATGAAGGTCCTTCTTTTTCTTTTCTGCAGCTGATGCTGGAAGTGTAAGAGGGTTTTCTGTAATTCACTGCTGGTTTTCATCAGTATTTTCAGAAGACTCTTCTCCTATAATCTGTAAGTCTAGAATTGATATTTTGCAAATAATGTTTTCATCTCTTACTCTTATTTGGTATTGTTATACCAAATAGAATTATTAGTTTGCTGTTATATTTATTATATTTGATTAATGTTATTGTAACATAAACAACTGAACGTGCAAATCTAAGATAAATGTATTTGAGTGGATTAGTTGCTGCTTCTGAAATGATCTACTAAATGGTTATATGTTTGCTCATCCATCATACACCAAATAAACATTGAATACCTTATTATTTGAAGTAAATTCCTGCAAATCTGGTCAGTACAGAAACAAAGGATAATTTATTAAAAGCTTGAGAATGACTTTTCCTTGTCTGGAAACAGCCGTAAGTGTGAAGAAGTCTATAATGCCATTGCTTTTTGGAATGCAGAATTTCCTGTTATAATTACAATAATCAGACAGAAACAATTACAGTAAGATCAAATTGATCTTGAACTTTACATATTTCATTATAGCAAAAGGAAAAATTTTTCTTATAGAACTTGCAAGTAGCTTCAAAAATGTTTTATAAAGTTATTTCATTTTTATTATTTAAAAGTTATAAAAATTTCTCTGCTCAAACAGGCCAGAAATGTTTTTCTTACTATAGGGAGATTTTGTGTAAATGCCGTATCTCTCACTCCAAATTGTTCTTGAACATAACAGTGCTTGTACACTGATAAAATAGTAAAATTATTTTTTAAATAGTTCTCACATTTCCCAATATATTGAATTTAATTTTTATCTCTCTTCTGTGGTTTAACTCTGGAGATTTTACTACAGAACTACAGAAATTTTAAGAAACTAGATATTCAGTAATAATTTCAGAGACATATCTTTAGAGATATCAGCCCCTACACACAGAATGTCTTTAAATTACAAAAATGCTGTACCTGAAGATGATGGACTAAGTTCTTTGATGTCTCCTCCTCTTTTTGGTTGAAGGGTAAGATCAGACACTTCAAATGTTCCAGTTTAGACCCAGGGGAAAAAGAGAATGCCTGTTCTGTTATGTACTTGAAAAGTGGAAGATTTATTTTAAGAGAGATTGATGGTTAACACGGTAAGGAAAGGGCAAGAATAATAACTAAAAATAATGTGAAGGAAAGGGCAATAGATTAAGATCTTTTGTTTCAGACTTTTGTACTGAGGGAAAGTATGCCAATCTTTTAAAATTGTTTGCCTGTCTTTGTGCTTTCATTTTGTCTTACTGTACTGCTTAGGACCATTCCGGTCAGCACTAAAATGCATGTATTGTTTAACATCATCCATAGACTATTTTTCCTATCCAGAACACATCTCCAAAGCAAGCAAGATGCTCAGTCAAGGCAGACACAATGCATCATGGAAATGCAATCTAGACAGTGAACAAGTTCATAGGAAAAAATACGATCGTCTTTTATTCAAGCTCTATAAAATCTCAATAATAATTGCTAACTTAAATTTGTTGTACTGCAGCTCCAACAAGGTAAAATAGCTTAAGTTAAAAAAAAAAACAACTCTGAAATGAAATACTTGCATAGTTTTTCTCAACATCAAATTTGAAGGAAAACTGTCCTATAAAAAATATACTACCTTGTAAATACCTGTCTGTTTTGCTGAAAAACTAATCTGACAGAAAATTATAAAGAAGTCATAGAGGTCTTTTTTAATCAAAAGACACAATTTTTTGTATTCACATTGTGATAACAGTCACGGTCACACCATGAGGCAGGGTTTCTCCTAAGACAAATCACATCCTACATACGGGCTAGCACTCCAGTCATGTGGTGGCTACACTCTGATCCAAGGTAGGGCCATACCAGTATAAGATTTGATATTCTGAAATTTTGATTTTGGCATATGCGATATGGCTATAATTTTGTTTTTCATGAAATACAATTATTACACAGGAAAAGCATTAGTACCATTCATAAGCTGGAGAACACTTGCTTCCATTTTTCATGGGTAGAAACAGACAAATGTTAGTAACAAATAATCAAGATTAATTAAATTTTTTAGCCATGTAACTCCAGTAAGAAAGGAGCTATGGTCAGGGTGACCACACTAAAGAACATTGCAAATTCATAAATGGCAAAGGGAATTCTATGTAGTATCCCTTAAATACAAGGTCAGACAAAAAAAATGCTTCCTGCAAAAACTGGTTATGGACTACATAAAATATTTTGAATATTTTTAAGAAGATTTAAAAAAGTAAACCAAAGTGGAAGGATGTAGCAAATTTATTTTGTATTATTTTAATGCCTCCTTTCATGGTATGATTACTTTGTGATCCTGAGCTATCAATTTACTGAATGTTCAGACTTGAATAGGGATTAAAGTATAATAAACTACTCAACACAAGCACCCTGTCTGAGGACCAGATTTGGATTTTGCATGCAGGACTGTGCAGCATCATGAGAGACAGAGGTTCCTCCTCTGACGTGTTCCAGTTCTACTATCCTGCATCATATTGCTCAATTTCATCCATGGCTGAGAAAGGAAGATGGTTACGAGTGCTTCACAATGACAATCATGTGGTATATTCTGAGTTGCACTTCTGATAAAAATGATTATTTACTTTTTTTAGGTCACTCCATAACAGTCTGACAGTGAAATCATATGCTGGGTTTTACACAGAACAGCTAAGCCACTCACGGAAATACAACACCTGTGATTTATTAGTTGTAAAATTTTTACATTAAAGATACAAAATTTTTTTTATTCAATTTATTGTTGAATGTGTGTGTGCTTTCTTTTCCTTATTATTTTTTATCTTGTTTGATTTATAGTTTCAGACCCATAATCAATAGCAAGAGCCTGCCTGGAAAAAAAGTCCTGTCATTGCTAGAATTTTTGGAGGAAGAAAAGACTCACACAAATATTTTATTTAGATTTGTCTTGCTTTTGCAAATCTGAAATAAATAACCTACTTGGACCTGGAGCCAAAATTAGGATGCACTACCCAAGAACGAGACTGGTGGCCCTCACCACACAAAATACAATTTGTGTGTTTCCTGAGCAAACAGGAGGGAGGGACAGGAGCCCCTCACAGCTCCTACCCACACAAACAGCTAACAGGGAATCTGTGAGGAGATACAGGTACATATAAATGCAGGTCACAGGCTCCTGGGAAGGCTCCACTCATGGGCTCTCTGCACTCAGCTCTTTGAGCCTGTGGGGATGGCTACACCGCTGGCTGCTGCACACAATGTCGGTGAGAAAATCAAAGCTCACGTTTTCAAAAAAAACCCCTTTACTTTGTCAGACAATTGGGAATTTGTCAGCAAAAGCAAGTTAAAACAAATGAGCTGGTTCCAGGTGGTCTCATGCCATTTCCAGGCACAAGGAAATTTCCCAGATATCTGGACTAATATAGCTAAAAATGGTAACCACAATGACAGCATTACTGTAACTAGGCTTTTCTGTATCCACATTTTTATTGTAGCTGTTGGGTCAAATACACTAAAAAATTGATTTCTAAATACCTTCAAGTGATACCAGGCAAATTTCCTCATTTTGCTAGCAGAGTGAGAGGTACAACAGGGAACTTGCTTCATTTCATACAGTAGCATGGCCAGATATATAAGCCAGAAGCCTCACTGTTTATCTGCCAGTCTGAAATGAGCATTTGAAAATTTTATGTCATGGTAATGACAACTAAAATAGCAGCTTTTCATCCTTATCAGAGTAATTCCAGGTGAAACTATCCCACGTAAACAACAGTACTTGCTTAATAAACAAGAAAATGCTGTTCTTGCCTTATTTTCTCTTTCTCTATATGCTTAAAACCTTGTCAGAAGCCATACAAATTTTTCTCAAGTAAATACATCAGGTCTAGGCAATGAAGTCTCCCCAACAATGAAAGCAAGAGATAAAATAGCAGGGAAATGCTCTACAAAATATTTCAATTGTAGCAGTTTAAGAATTTAAAATAATCAAGCTTTTCATTATTGCTGGCTCTAAGCAAAACTGTTGTTCATTCATAGTTTGCTATCCCAAAAACCTGCTAATAAAACTGGTGCATTAGGACATATCAGAGCTTGCCCCAGCTGGGAAGCAACATAGTCAGTTTAATCCAGTACTGAAGCTGAGATTTCAGCTGACTTGGAACACAAACAGATAAACCTTATACTTGATTAGGATGTGGGTCATATCTCTATGAAGTGCCATGTAAGTTTGTCATCCTAGAATACGTGATATAGACATATTCTTCCTGAGGTGTATAGTCCATCCTCTTACATCTTTTCTCAGACTTCTAATTCTTTCTAAGCTCTCTAATCTTCCTCCCTGTTCCTTTCTAAATTCCTCCAAGGAAATGCTACATATGGTACATTATTTCTTTCTTATCACACGACAGAATTTATTTTATCCACACTTTCTCATCTAGTATTCTTTGCTTCAGGCTGAAAATCCTCTGCCCGTCCTGCCAACTGCAGCCTTGAAACACGTGGCTGCTTGCACATGCCTGCGATGAGGCAGGAGGAAGCTATAAACAAAGAGGTTTGTATTCAGACAACTTCAACAAGTAAACCAGATATACAGAGACCAAAATTACACAGGCAAGTATTTCATGGGGCATAAATCTGTGCCCACACAATAAAAGTTAAGGTTGAGTGCTCTTTAAAACTGTATTCGGAATAAATCTGAGAGCTGGAAAACAGTAAGTGAATGCTTAATGTGCCATTAGAAATAAAGACTTTAAAACTTACAGAAATATGTACTGTTATCAGGAGCACTCAACATAGCCAGCTTAATCAATTTAGAGCTATATCTTCATACTGTCTTCCTTTTTGACCATCTGTGCTTGCACAAATCTTTCCTGTAGGATTGCAAAATACACTGTCATTCTGGGAAATGATAAGTGTCATTAACACTAAGCCCGCACACATAGGTAGTATGTGTGCATAAATCCTAGAAATAGGTTTTCCCCTCTCATGGATTTAAGTACCACGTTTGTTCTACATACAGAATTAGAGACACTGATCGCTGCTTAAGTTGGAGTCCCTAAAAGTGTAACAAACTATTATAAAAAAACTTATTAAAATAAATAATACTATCCACATTAACAAATTCTAGTGTTAATGTCTGTGTCTGTTTGAGTTTGGATATGGGTTTTGGGTTTTTTTTGTATTTTCTAAATTATAAATTAGAGACACTCATTTTTAACTTACATTTTTAATTAGGTGTTAGGAACACTTGACCATATATGCAGACAGTTCTGCTCCCAGAGCAGGCAGGAACTGAATTCTCTTTGTATCCATATTAAATAGTTGTGTACTTCTATATTGCAAAACCATGATTGGAATAACAAATTTCAATTATAGCCATATTTTGAACAAGATATCATCTGTTTTTTCAGATGAGCTGTTATTTCTCATAGTTCAATTTCCTGTAATGATACTTAATCTAACCCAAGTACTGTAAAAGTAGCTTTTTTGATGGATACCCACTAGTAATTGAAATAGCAGCCATTTAGTTTAAAAATGAGAATTTTAAGTTCATTATCTGTCCCCTGCAGAATATGCATGGATAATTTAGTCCTATCCATAATTCCCTCCTTGAACAACTCTCATTTGTACTATGAGAACCATATGCCCTGCTTTTATTTAGACTTTGATACAAAATAACTAATTTCTGGAGCAATCAGTTATAGCCTCTCTAGAAATTAGATCCTCCTCCCTTTTCTTTCCATGCCACTTCATTTGTGCATGGGAAAAATTATTGTTCAGGTCAATATTTGCTGAGTGGCATTGCTGTCTTGTTCAGTTCTCATTTTGAAGCTAAGCCACTTACAGAATTTTTGTTGTTAAAAAACACATTTAATGATCCTAATGATGTTAATCTGTGTGCACAAGAATAGATGGATATAAAAGTATCTGCCTACAGAATTTAATAGCTTTCAATAAGGTTAGGTCCAGTGACTTTATGGATACCAAAGAAGATTACAAGATCCACTGAAACAAGCAGACATCTCAAGTCTGTCATGTAGATAGAGAATTCCAAGCTATGCAACTCAGAAGTCAGAGCCAACAAACTAGAACTCAAGCGTTTGGAATTTCTTTTCATACATTTAAGTCTTGATTTAATAAAACCAGGGCCACCTTATGGAATCAGTGAATGACCGGCGTTGGAAGAAACCTCTGGAAATCATTTAGTAGAGCAGCCCTGCTAAAGTGGGGTCACCCAGAAGAGATTGCATAGGATCGCATCCAGGGAGGTTTTTAATATCTCCAGAGGACACTCCAAAACTTCCTGGGGCAGCCTGTTCCAGTGTCCTACCACCCTCACAGAAGAAATGTCTACCCTCACATTCAGATGGAACTTCCTCTGTTTCAGTTTGTGCCCCTTGTCCCTTGCCTTGTTGCTGGGCACCACTGAAAAGAGACTGGCTCATCCTCTTGACATCTGTCCTTGAGGTATTTGTATGCATAAGATTCTCTCTCAGTCATCTCTTCTCCAAGCTAAGCAAGCCCAACTCTCTCATCCTTTTCTCATGAAAGAGATGTTCCAGTTCCCTCATCATCTTCACAGCATTTGGCTGGAATCTCTCCAGTAGTTCTATGCATTTCTTGTACTGGGGAGCCCAGAACAGGACACACTACTCAGAAACAGCTCAGCCAGGGCAGAGTAAAGAGGTAGGATTGCTCCCTTCAGCAGTGCTCTTCCTAGTGCAGGTCCAGATACCATTTGTCTTCCTGGTCACAAGGGCACGCTGCTCTTGGACAGCTTGTTATCCACCAGGACACCTCAGGTCCTTCTCCAAAGAGCTGCTCTAAGGGTCAACCCTGAATTATGCTGAGATTATTTTGCATAAATTTAAATACACATGAAACACCCTTGGATGGGAGTGAACAACTGTATCCTTCTGCCAATCACAGGTGTTGTTTCATTATAGTATGTGTGTTTAGAGTTGCTACATGTAACTTTTATTTCAAATTCTTGAATTATCAGGTTTTCAAGACCTGATTGAACAAAGCCCCAGTCAACCAGATCTAATCTCAGGGCTGGCTGTTTCATAAACAGGACTTGGAGATGTCTTGAGCACTGTTCCAGCTGGTATTAACCGATGAGTGTATGGACTGAAAACAGAGCTTGGAGCTTGCAGAAATTAGTGGAGGAAACTGCATAACGTCTTTTACGTTTAAGAGCAGAATAAAAATCCCTCCTGAACCTGAACATTGCAAATCTATGAAACTCAACAGCTTGAGTTTCTCTAAATTAGCACTTTGGTTCAGGATATTGCAGTTTTGATCTTCACCTCCTGACCATATCCCCTGTTACAGTGCATTAGCTCAGTTCATAGGGCAGTTTTAATTTATGCAAACTAGATCCCTTTAGGAGGAAACTGGAGAGAAAACTCCATAAAAGGCATGCACCAAATACAATCTAAGAAGTAATGGGATCATTCATGTTCCAATCAGAGGTCAGTGCTTCAAAGGACTTCAAACTGCATGTGGGGTGAAGACATTTGAATCAGGGAATCAGACTAAATCTGCTAAAAATAATCCTCCACAACAGTGGACAAGACAGCACCAGCTACTTTGATC
>WEIT01002415.1:57079-67677 GCA_013389985.1 Dryoscopus gambensis | reverse complement strand
CTACTCTGTAAAGCATCTAGGAATACTTTTGGCAGTTGAAAAAAAATTAAGTTTATTTTACACCCATTAACATGATCATAAACCAAAGGCTACTCTCTCCATCTCCCCAATACAGACATCCTCCATGGCAGGCTTGTCATTTTTTGCTTTATAATGGAGTAATTTTATTGCATGCAAGAAGCCCCAGGCACTCTGTACAGCCCATTACTCTTTGCTGCCCACATTCAGATGGCTAATCTGCTATCAGCCAGAAGCTTGATAGACAAAAGGAAAAGGCAGGAAAACAGCACATGCAGCTGCACATGCGCACACACATTTCAGCTACAAAGTGTTTCAACAGTAGACCAAGAATGAACAAGACATACACTGGATTGACAGTCCTACTTAAAACTGTGGTTGAAGGAAGACACACGAATTTTTTAAAGGTAGAGAGGTTGGGGAAATATTTAATGGATAAAATGCTTCAATAAGATGCCTATTAAGATACATCAAGGCACAAATCTGGAAAACTTTACTCAGTAAGTCAGCACCATGGAACTTGAAAAGTCACAAACATTTTTGTTCTGAGAATTTGCTATACAAGACCTTCAAAATGGTTAAAAATATTGTCAAAAGTTAGAAAGATGAAATAAGAGCTAAATATAAGCAACTGTAAACTATGAGAACAAGACATTTGACAAGCTCTCAATTTCAGCACTTCTCTTTTCTTACCAGCTCAGAAAAGAACTCACTCTTTTCTAAGAAGTTGTATATATTTTTTATATGTCAAAGTATTGTGACACCATGCATATGCAAAAAGCAAATGCAATGAAATTATTTGCATATAGTAGTGCACAATAAGGAGCTTTTTAATTACTTTTCTCCAGGCACTTGACATAAATAAATGGAGAAGGCTTGCAACTTCATACTAAAACAAAGAAAATGCCCATATTTGCTGGAATTCTTAACCATCCTACTTTATTTCACTTTTGAAGAAAAGCATCTTAGCACTGTCACAAGCAGTACTGCCAAAAATATTTTCGAAGCATCAGATCCACAGACAACAGTTTGCATCAAACATCGCGTAAAAATTTTCTGCCAGGATCATAAACCTCTGCTGTGTATCATAATTTTTAGTCAACTAAGTCTATTTGTATCCTTTACAGTTGGAAAGCTAAAATTCTCCCTGTGTGAGCTGGCTTAGTTCACAGAAACAGAAAGTCTGCCACTAGTTTTATTCACTCACATGCTGAGGTAAAAATCAGGCTCATCTTTTTAAGGTGTCTGTCTCCATCATGTAACTACCACATGAACTATGCAGGCATGATTAATCACGGGGCAAAATACAGAGAACTATGGCACGTTATACTGTGTGACGTGTCACTGGAACTATTTCCTTTTCCCTATGCCACAACTACCAATTAAATTTTGCTTCTCATTTCTAAGTTATTATTTCACTTTTGTGCAGAAAGTCTCCCAGCATTTTGATTGCACTATAGAACCAATTCTATCTTCCAATATTTGCTCAAAATCATGTTTAGTATTCCAGGAATTCAGTACGTCTGTCAATTCCAAATCTGGAAAATGTATGAGGTAAGCCTTACCATGAAGGGCAGAAGTTTTCAGAACAGTCTGTTCCACAGAATTAGTCTCTGTGGTTTTACTATCATTACAACACTGTTATGAACAGAAGTTTACCTTGTGTTACTACTGGGAGCATTTAAGCCAATCTAATAGATTAGATTATTGGATATAACTACAGATATAGATATATACATATATGTCTACAAAACACCCCTATTGGAAATGCAAACTCACCTTCAGCATTCAGCAGCTAGAATGTATCAAAATAGGTTGTTATAACAAGCCATCCAACAATCTGCTCCTATGTGAAGTTTAAAGTTGGCAAGAATACTCTTTTCTTGTTGCCTTTCAGACATGGAAGTTCCGAAATCCCCTGCTGAGCCTTGTCCTGCAGGACGAGTACTTGTCTCCTTCCGCAGCCATCTGCAGCACCTCAACAGCAGCACATCCCCGACAGTACTCTGCAACCTTATCTTCCTCTCCCACATGTACAAGGTAAGAGGGGGGGAAAAAACCACTACATTTGCATATGTAATTATGGTGCAGCTCAGCAGTGAGCAAAAAAATTACTGGAAGTTGAGAACAGATATGCCTGATGACCACACCTTAGTATTTCAAATGAAAATGCTTTGCAAGGAAGGGGAAGGGACAGCAGCAGGGAAGGAAGCCAGTCATTACAGCTCCCAATCCGCTTCAAAGTCCTTATTCACCACCTCATGCTCTTTACCAGGCAAACTGTACCTAGGTCCTTCCTGTGAACAACAGCGTAAGAATGAATCCAGTAGCATGTGACTGGTTCTATTTTGCTGGACTTAACCAAATAGCTGTGCCAGGAACACTATGAAGAAAAGGAAAGGCTATGGAAAGACAGAAACAAAACAGGATGGAAGATTAAAAAGGTTACAGATTCTGAACAGTATATCCCCTTTTCCAGTCTAAGACTTTACATGACTTACAGTAGATAGCTTACAGGAACTTCAGAGAAATGATAAAATAGACTAGAAGGTGTGAAGAAGGAAAATGTGATGCATACCTGGAAGCACACAAGGCAAAAATACCTCAAGGCATTAAGAAAAACTGTTTAAAGACAAATGCATTTTAGAGAAAGGGACAACTCATCTCCCTGATGCTTCTGGGCATTAACAAAAATTATGTTAGCTAAGGTGAGGGGGAAGGTGTTAGGAAAACAAAAAATAAAAAGCCCAACCTGCTTCTTTAGGGATCTACCAGTTCAACAAAAATCAACTTAAGCCCTGTAGTTAAGGCCTGATTTTCTGTTCTTTAGTTTCCCCTTTTTCAGATGGAATAGACTTCCCCAGACCTTTTTTCAAATCATGCCACATTTGTGATGTTGTGTAATAATATCATTTTGCTTTTTTCCATGTACACATCTGTGGATGGATGCCTGCAAAATAGAACAGAAAATTGCCCTCAGTGTCTGTCAGCTGCCTATCAAAGAGAATTTGGAAAGGGACATTTGCTGAAATAATGAGAGCATTTTATATCACAATAACTGAAGGTGTCCTCTAGTATCACTGGCCCAACTAGCATTTGATCCTAACGAGGACAGGCACACTAGTTCATAGGTAAAAATACTCTCTACCACATCAGACTCTTAACCCCTTTACTTCAAGTGTTGTCCATGAAAGTCACTCTCAGGATCATGGTGAACAGCAAGGTTTATAACTCATTTATCTCCAATGATCTTGCCAGCTCCTCCAGTGTTCCTGATCTTTCACTTGACCTCTGAGAAGCTAAAGAACAGAGGAGCTTGCAGAAAGAGAGGATATCTGCATCAAAAGAAGTATGGAATACTGTGTGGTTAGTTAAGGAACAGCTGTTTCTTTTCCTTCTGATACACTTCAGTATCATAGAGGGTTCTTGGTGTTTAAAGAACTAATTTACGTGTCCTTTCACTGAAGAAGGAATGCTACTCATATTCATAGATCCTAACTGAACAGGATACAATGTCATCTCAGCACAGCAAAGAATTTTTTTTTACTCTCTCTTTTCAGTCATAATTAAGCACCCCACCACATCCCAAAGAATACATTCATCATTAGACATGTTCATTTGCACACAGTTCTCCAAAAATAGGATCAATGGAACACATTGAAAGGAGAGCAACAAGAAAGATGCTACCAAATAGAAAGCAAATATTTGTAAGGGAAGCAGTAAGGGATGCCTGTTTTCAGGTTTTAACCTTTGGGTGATGGCAGCTGTTAACCAAACTGCTTTGAAACATCAGGGGTAAAGTCCTCACATCAAGGAGATTGTGACAGCTGGGAATGACAGCTGAAAAGGAGAGAACTGAAACAGGCTGCTTTCAAACAGTACTGACTTCTCAAAAATGAGAAAGTATATTTTTAGTTAACTTCTGTTGCTCTGAAAAAGTATGTTAAAATAAAAAATATAGTTACATTACAGTAAAAGCATCAGAGACAGAGTGAGGCAAAGTAAAAAAGGCTCCTTTCGTCTCTGTTGTCCCTTCTGGGGACACATGTAAAAGTCTAAAGAAATCTGGTTAATACATTCAGCACTACCCAACTGAAACATCTGAATCACTGCCTGGCTGCTCCACACACAGATAAAAATTTAACAAGTTTCTTCTTTCTACTCCACCATCACCTATCCTCCTCACACACGAATGTAAGCTGCCAGGTACTCACGCAAGGAATTGGATGTATAGGCCAAGATACAGGAAGAGAAGACTCAGTACATATATTTTTACTGCCTGAAAGGTGCTTATACTGTGTGATGGAAGTAGTATTTTTCTCAGGAGTACTGAAATAGATTTATAAAGCTACACTGCATTTAACTGGAGTCAGTATTTTATCCATCAAGTCTCACTCCTCTTGACTGGACTTCCCATTCTTCTTGACTGTCACTCAGGAATACTACTTATCTATACAAGAAAGGGATAAATAGATAATTAAATAAACAAACTGTGGCTCAATAGGAAAAATGAAAGTAATTCTATGTGACTACTTCTTTTAAAGAAAGACTAAAAACTAGAAAGTTGCGACTGTGAATAGTTTTTTTAAAAATATCAAACTTCTGTTACTCTTTCCAACAACTTAAAAATAAGACGCAAGGAACTGGACAACCAGAAAAGCAAACCAAGACTGAGAAATACATGAGTACATGATAATTAGCTAAAAAATCAACTCAGTATTAGAAGGCAATGGCTTATAAAAGGTTTGAAAAAACTTGCCAACACAACATGGAAGCAGAAAGCATGACAAAAAAAATACACTCATGAAACCCTCTACAAAACTCAGCAACAATTCCAATACTTCAAGGCATCACCCAGCCAACTGAGGTCAAAGCTATTTACCGCTGTGATCTTCTCATGCAGCAGCCAAATACATTCCTCCCGGGAAGGCCAGCAAGGTGCATCAGAAATCAGGTATTAGACCTTCAGTGAGAAGCAGACTACTCCCCTGCCTACTCCACTCTCCCTCCTTCCACATACAGACTTTACCTCACCCATCCAGCACTCATGCATACAACCCAGTGCCTTGCTTGGGGGTTTGTCCATTTTTTTTTTGTTAATTACTAAAGACTTCAAACAGCATTTCCCTCGGCAGGAAAGAATCCCTAACCAAACTGATGTATTGCAGCATCTCATGACTGGAGCTAACCACACATCTTCACTAACGAAGATACCAGAATACTCTTCACACTCACTTTGCCTCACACTGCCCAGGCAGGAGCAGCACCCACCTGCGCCCACAGCCACTTCCCACACAGCTCCACCTGTGACAAGCAGCTGTGGTGCTAAGACCTAGACTTGCATGTGTTTGTCCCAGTACAAGTAGACTTACCAGGCCTGGCATTTATTTACATGTTTCTGGGAAATTTTTGTTTCAAGGAGGCCTTACATTTTTTTATGTACTTACCATTTTCAAATATTAGAAACATTGGTAATATGCTGAGACTCTTCAGTCGTTACTGTCACAATAAAACCAACATCTGATGAAATAATTTCTGCCCAGATGTTAAACTGCAAGAAAACAGCCCCCTTAAAACCCTCCACATCCGAGTAGGAGTGTTGATGTTAGCAGTGTAGTCTTTAACTAACTCCCTCCTGATGTGATTTACTTTTGTCTGCCCTCACATCACTGAACTTAAGATTTGGGAATACAAAGCACATCAGAAGACAACATTCTACTTCTCTGGCACATCATTACATAGACTATGAAGACAGGAAACATCACCAGTGAAAATACTATCTTAATACCATCTAAAAATGGCTAAAGACAAAATTGAGGTTTGCATCTTGCCACTTGTTTGCTGAAAGTACAAATATTCCAATACAATAAATATGAAAGAACTTAAATAATTAAGCTGAAAGGAATAGTAACTACCAAATGACAAAACTGTTCTTTCCCTTTAAGGCTCTAGATCAAGCCAAATGCAAGGGTAGTCCTGAGGATTAAAAATGGATTGAGACCCAGTCTTGCTATGGACTTCCTGTGTGACCTTGGGTAAGTCACTTGAGAATTTAGTTCTCAAAAATAACAGGCCCATTATAGCTGCCAGAATGAAGCACCAATGTTTCTGAGACCACAAATGAAAGACAGGGTTCTGCTTACTTGCCCAGACCAGAAAAGATCCTACATGTGAGTCCTCTTGAAAAATGTAGGTAACAACCACCAAAAATTCAGAAATATTGACATTAATCAGCTGAAAATTAATCTGGAACTGTACTTTGCAATATGGTATGAAAGCCTACATAAAAACAGAGTAATTTTTGGTTTTCAACCTCTAGTTTTGGATATTTGAAACCTATCATAAGTAGAATCTTTATGATTTCCAGAGATGTAGTATGTACTGTTAAAGATCAGGTTTACAGTTGACAAAGCACACCTACTCCAATCAGCTTGCAATACCAGTTAAATGTTTTTGAAATGACTACAAACAGCTAATGACTAGAGAGCAATAAGCTTATATTTTTGGTAAATAATATTGACTGAATTTAGAGGCAGGGATTCTTAAGAGGCATTTGGCCAGATAACGTAATTCCAGCAGTTTCTCTGCAAGAGAGAGCAGTTGATCAAAAATCAGTTAAAAAACTCAAACAAGCAAAAAACCTACAACCAAAGTTTCACAGAAGTTAATTTTATTTCTTTACCATAGTAATAGAGAGTCCCACACATTAAAAATGTCTGCCACCCCTTGCTGGCATTTTAAACTCTATTAAAACAGATGTTTCCATATGAAGAAAAGCCTTACGGTGACATTTTGACTTCAGAGTACTTCAGTCTCTCCCCCCACCACTGGAAAACCTCTGTAAGAAGAAATTACAGGTTAATACCACAACCCAAGTCTCAGCAGGGAAGGAAGCAGGGAACAGCTTTCTTCCTGCTCTGTCCACAGAGGAGCTGCTTACAGAGAGCAAGGGCCCAACAAAAGTCGGTAACGGCGATTAACAGGACCTGTCATAAAGCCCAAAGTCCACAGAAACCCCTCCCCACTAAGACTATCTGATGTAACTAAAAATATTCAACAGAAAATTTGGACTGAATTCAAAGAAGTCAAATCCTAGACTTCTACCTATAAAAACTGAGTGATTTCTATGATAGGGAAGCCCATGTCAGAAGGAAAGTTTCATCTTCTTGCTATTTTTCATTAAGCCTTTCAGCTCATGTACAGAGCCCTACAAGCAAGGAAGATTGTTTCAGGAAACAAATCCCCTTAAAAAAAAACCAACTGCCTCAGGTAGTTAACTACCTTAAGACACCCTGCTTCACAACTGTTAAAATAGCAAGCACTGATTGCTGACAGAAAAATGAAGAGATAGTGATCTTTCAAAGAGAACTCATTATATTTTAGTAGTTAACATTAAAACAGAAGTATTACTAGTTTATAAGAGAGGAGGTTTCCCTGGTCTCAAACAGTTAATTCAGTTGTCCATGTAGACCTGTTCACTGTGCCTGGAATTTTAACTCGGGCTACATTCCACAAATCCCAAATTGCAAATTTAAATTAACACTAGATGGAAAACATGATACCTAGTGACAAAGAAAAGCAAGGGGGCAAGAGAAGACAGGCACAACAAGGAATGTTGTATCCCAAGTGCCACTAACACCTGACATCCTGCCAGTAGTTAACACCTTGGACCTAAAAGAAATCGGCCATGCTTTTGCCTTATTCAAAGGGACTTGCAGTCTTCTTACAGTTCTTAGCCTGGTAGCAAAACTTGATATGAAATTTTTATCTAATAGAAATAAAAAGAGAGGAGAATCAACTGTAAAGCAACTGAAGTAGCACTCTAAGGAGTCAATCTACAAAACCTTTTAGCAATGAACTCACTGTGACCAAGGGGTAAAATAAATAAATAAAGGCTGGCTTATACCCTCTCCTCACATGTACCTGACAGCACACAGAATTTACTCAGATTCATACATTCTTCTTCTTACCATTAAATACGCATCCAAAAACCTGAAGGCATACTTAATTATTTTCAGAACATCTATATTTAAGGCTGATATATTTTTAACACTCTAGTAAGAAAGTTTTAAATTGTTTGTTTTACTTATCTCACAGCACTGCTGAAGAACAAGATGTGTCACTTGTAGTTTTGCTGTTTAACAAGAACTAAGACAATCCTATAACATATATGAGAGAAGCTAAGAAAGCAACTAATCCTGACTGCAAACCAACTCAGAATAAGAAAACCTTTGCTGATATTGAACCCATCTGAAGTCTACACAGGAATCTCACAAGAGAGTGGCTATGCAGATGACTGGCAAAAAATACCCAAACCATGTCTCTCTTTCCTCCTCTCCATTTTTATACCAAAAGAGGGGGAGAAGGGGAAGAACCAGATAGAATGAGAGGCTCCCAACCAGCGCTGTTTCTGCTTTATCACATGATCTCAACACTTCTTTAACTCTTCTGCTGTAGCAGATGTTTTTGTGTATTGGCCAGAACTAAGGACAATGACACAGGGCAGTTTTCCTCAGGTAGGAAGTGCCAGATTTCCTTGTGAGTGGAGGCTTTAATGGCAGCACCAATCGGCTCTTTGCTGATCTCCTGTAGGGACCAATAAACAAGGCAGAAAAGGAACCAACTCTAGAGTTAAGAAGATAAGACTGTCTTTCCAGCTAGAGTTTAATGCACCAGGATGGCTCCCAAACACAGAGAGAAAGCAGAGGAAAGAAAGAAAAAACAAAACAAAAGTTTACAGTACAAGAATAGCTGTGTTAAGTCTAACAAGAGATAAACAGAAGAAAAGTTTACAGTATAATAACTAGATGCCATAGCCCAGTATTACTAACTGCCATAATGGACGTCTAGTGCAATCTCTCTGTAATAATCTCCTATTCTGCGGCAAAGTGGAGAGGAAACAGCATAACATTTGTTTATGCTTTTATTTTTTATACTATGGACAAGCCAGTTTCTGGTGCAGCTCCCCTATGTTCATTCCTCATTAACAGAAGATACCTGTAAGAACCAAGTGCATTTAGAGACTTACGGGAAGAAAGCCTCATACTTATTTATTTTAAAGGTTAAAGGGTTAATATTTCTTCTATGCATTTTCTTTAGTAAATATTTGCAAGTCAAACATAAACCCACTGCTGAGAAATCTCTATTATCCAGATTCTATTATCTAACCGATCCTGATGCTTCAATGCACAATGACTTAAGTTGGTTTTAATTCCTCCAGAAAAGGAACCAAAAGCAGCCTAAACCAAGACGCGCTACATTCTACATTGCAGAACTAGTTGATAAAGAATCAGAGGCTTTTTATAATGAAGTGGATGCAGCAATGAGGTCCGAAAGTGATGAAGAGGAAAGATACCTGGAATGATAGCACATCTTATACACCTTTTGTTTTCTGCAAGTGATACACTCTGCAGACAAAACGTTTTGTGCTAAACAGCCTTAAATCTGGTTTTCTAATATTAAGCACAAAGGAAAAACACTGACAGCAAGCGTGGTAAATAAATCCCTCCCTTGAGAACGAAAGCAGCAGACAGGAGGGGGCTGACATGCATGCAGGAGAAAACTAAACACCATCTTTTTTTTCTACCTGCACAAGTTGCCATTTGCTGCAGCAATCAAGGATCTTTTTTTCCCGTCGATTTCAAAAGCCAGGTTTTCAGAAAATTTCTCTCTCGAGTCATCTGTTGATATGCTTTAAGGGTATGGTATTCATATCACTGGATCTTTAAGAGAAAAATCCATTTTCTTTCCTGTTCAGGTAAACATGTTTACAGCTCCTGCACAGACGCTGGGTGGTTCAGACTCACATGTCACACACATGTCGTCAGCAAAAAGAAAAGCCCCTTTCTCTGATCATCCACATTTTTAATAAGGTAAAGAGAAAAACACTTTCCAAACTTACCTTTAGCACAGCCAAATCATGAACTAAATATAAATATTTACACCAGGACAAGGAATTAATAACATGAGCGTGCAAACAAGAATACTTGCTGGAAAACCCACACAGCAAAAATAAGAAAACCCTTTTAAGTTCAACGCAATCAAACCAACCCGTTAGCCCCTGGAAAGGCCGTCATTTATCACCACGCTACGCCCCGAACAGTCAGGATTAGAGACGTGAAGCACCGATCGTGACTCCGATCTATTTCGGAGCCCGTTCACTGCAGAAGAAAACATCTCAGATCGCAGGCAAAAGCCTTCCTATCTGTGACCCTGCACAGGAAATGCCACATAAAACCTAAAATTGCCAAGGAGGGTTACAAAATCGCCTGCTCTACATCCTCCTGCGAAGAGTCGTGCTACGAGGACCGAACTACTTCTCCATTTTCCAGAAAATAAGTAGAGAGTGGGTGTTACGAGCGTTTATTCCCCCCGCCGTGTACCTTCCCATTGCATCTTAAAGTAACACACGTACCAAAGGGGAAAAAACACCACCCCACAGCAGCCCTTAAGTCTGAAATGTAAATGTAATTCCTTATATAGACTGCAGCAGCTGGTCACACACGCACGGAGAGCGGAGCGGGGGCCCCCGGCCAAACCGTTACCACCCATTATTATACAAACAGGTACCTCCGAAGCCA
>WEIT01002415.1:0-55842 GCA_013389985.1 Dryoscopus gambensis | reverse complement strand
CCCCGGCCCGCGGTGTCCGCACCTGGCGGGGAGCGCCCGGGGCTCCCGGGGCCCGGCGGCTGCTGTTACAGGGCTGAGCGAGAAGCAAACAGCTGGACCACAACGACGCCGTTCCCACCGTACGTGAAATCTGCCGCACTTGCGCTTTCCTTAGTCATACTTCCCAGTTTTACGAAGAGGAGAGGTATAAAATTCTGTGCCCTAAAAAGTAAAAAGAAGAGAGCAATTTTTCACGGATGATTAATAAGCAACCTCTGTTGTGCTTAATAAACTTATTTAATGTATGAAAAATTAACTATTTATTTACTCTTGCTTTTCACTTCAGTCAATAAAATAATTTAGTAAGTTTGCTTCTAGGTTTCCTTATTTCTCTTTTTTCCCCTTATCTTGGCATGATTCTGTAGAATTTATAGTTCTGTGCTTCTCGGGAATTATTTTATCTAAAATTAAGTTTCAGTGAAAGTATTTCACTTGATGGGATATTTTCAATAAGAAATTGATACACTACCGAACTTGAGGCCTTCAGCTGTTCTACATTGTCATATTCTCCATTGTCGTGCTCTATATGCTGTATATTCACATTCACATTCTGTAACAAGTCACCTCATTTCATGGAAGAAGCATAACATGTCTCTAGGAAATGAACTATTGAACACTGCCAGTTTATGGGCATACCTTGCATGGAAGGTCCCACAAAAGTCTGGACAATCAGAAGTGCTTAGAAAAGAAGTATTGGGCTAAAATGGATGCAGAATTAAGTAAAGATCCAAAGGGATATTTTCCTAATTAATTGTACCCTCAAAAATGTACAAGAGTCTTGGGTTTGGATACTCACATGAAAACAGCAGTTGCAGGTACCAATCATTTGTCTGATAGCTCTCAAAAATTAGTAAGTATAGGTGTACTGGTTTTACATATGTATCTTTACTCAATGATGGTTGACTGCTGACCTCAACATTTTAAACCCAAGAGTGGCTAAAGAATGGTAGCAAATCAAGCAGTACCAGGTGCTTGATGGACTAACAGGAATCATTCAAAAGCATTAGATTTGGCACCAGCTGAGAGTACTGAACTCCAAATATGAGGATGACTAAGAACTGCAACATGAAGCCAACTACAAGATAAAAGTGAAACTCATCAGCTCAAATTTCGAGTGAGCAAATTACAAAGTTTAAGGCAGAGTTTTGTTCTTACTTCAACATCCTTGCTTGTCAAGTTTCTGTGCAGAAGATAACCTGTGGCTGTGAAACGGTTTGCGAATGAGTGCTTAAGGTGTTTTGGAATTGTTGGATGCTTTTTGGCATTCTGTGGATGAATTTTAGGATGAACCAAAATATGTTATACAGCTTTTCATGCTAAGTTTTTAGTTTCTTAAGTTTAGTCATGTTTTTTGAAGGCAGTTACAAATAATAAATAATATCTGTAAACATATTTGTAGATTTGTAAGGATGTTCTCCTGCATGGCTACACAAAGTTCAAGGCCTTCTTCAAGCAACTTTGAAGAGCTTATTTTCATTGAGTTTTTTCATTTTTCACCTCTGGATACTCTGGATAAGAATTCTTGTCTCTTCCTTTTGTGCAGTTTTCGTTTCCTAACAGAATGAGAAGAGAAACAGTCTCCTGGTGTTTGTTGTGCTCTTTTTCCAACAGGCACAGTGTCTGTTTGAACTTGAGTCTCCTGGGATTTCCAAGCTGCTGGGAGAAGCTGGTGACAACTCCTGCTGACCATTAATTTCTGAAGGGCAGAACTGAAACTGGCGGGAACATTGGTAACTATACACTGCTACAGTTTGGTTAAATGAGAAAACCAAAGCAACCTTTGTATATGTTATCTTTGAGATCAACGAGGTCTAGAAACCAGAAAAATCAGAAGATAATGTTTTGCATCAAGTTATTGATGACCCCAATCACTATTCATTGTGAAAAGTGTCTCATTCACAACTTGTAAATAGATATGTAGACAGGGTTTGTCTAAAAAAAACCCAGGTTTTGGGGTTTGATTTTTAAACTTTGATGTATTTAATCCAAGAAATTGGGTGCTTCACATCTTTGTATATGAAGTTCCCATTATTCACTGTGCTAAATTAAGGATGCAGCCACTGTAAAAGAATTTTTACCTTACACATCCTTCTAATCCTGGATGCAAAGCAACTAGTTAAAATTCCTGCTATCTCTATCGTGTTCTGCAATACATTAAAATGTTGATTATGTAATTTCAACTGGTTTGTGCTGCAAGAATGGAAAATCCAGTTTTTCTTTATGGTGCACAGCTTTCGATCTGACTTTTCAGTCAAGGATGCAGGAATTAATTAATGTATTCATTTGCAAAATCTCAGCAAAGAGGTGTATTTCTGCATCCTCCTAAATGTGGCAGTCTTGAGAAGATATCTCTTTAAAGGAGGAATTCTAAGACAGTGGTCATCCACAACAATTTCTAGTAACACAATTTGTATGGGAATTTAGGCAACCTGAATAGGCATATTGTAGTTAAAACGTGAGATTACACAGCTGCTGTACTTCACCTTTTTTTCAAATTTATTTGCGTTGTCTGAAGACAAGAATTAAAATACTTCCACAGACTGTTATATGGATACTCAAAAACCAGGTAATGATTCTTACAGACAGTTTTTCCTATTTTAAAAATGTTCCTGTATGTTGTATTATGATTTATGATCTCTTAAGTATGTATCAGTAAATAAAAGCAATCATTCCTCTGTATTCCTACTCCTTATTAATGCTTATGCAATGAAGTTTCACATCCTGTCTTGAGTATTCTAGATTTAAGGGTGTTAATTTAATTTAATGAATTTAGAATTGCAGTGGAAAATGACCCAGTATTTTTTCTTGTGTAGTGTTTCTTGTTTCATTCCTGATTTGTGGAGATTCTTTTTTTCTTTTTTTTTTTTTTTCTGATTTCCATTAGTGAAACTTTATTTTCAGTTCCATGTATTTCTTGGAATGTCAGTTCCTAAAATTTATTTTTCAGTTGATGATCTTTTCTTTTGGATTTTTCTTAAATGCACTTTTACTCCTCTTTAGGAATTGTGGTTGAAATATTTGTTAGGAGAACAATGACACAGAAATACTTAGTTTGCTGCAGCTGAGGAACTAATCTTGAATAAAATGTTGATTTTAGAGGTAACATAGAAGTGTAGTGCCCTTTCAGATGGTCTTCCAATTTCTATTTATGCTTCCACATGAATCTAATAAGTTTTGAAGGTGTACCCTGGGATGTTGTATAGTCTCAAAAAAGGGTAAAGCTGCTTGAAGTTTTCACATTCATTTAGAGCAGACTGTGTAAATATTTATCACGGAATATTACCTTTTTTTATACTTTCCTCTTCTCATAATTTTGTTTTCTGTTTCCGTACTTTACTATGAATTTACTTGTTCATTTAAAGCTTGAAGCTTACGAGGTCTAATAAATTGCCATGTCTTTGCACAACTTAGGGAGATTGTACCTGTTTGAAAGATGTAAGTGCGAGGGTGTACCTCTGCCATAAAGCATCAATAAGTACATAGCTACAGATAGCTATAATGACTTGCATATATGCAATTGACTTTTCTAACACCTTCCTTGTTAAGAAAGTGTGTTTGTGAAGGTCACAAAGGCCTTCAAACCCATTTTGTTTCTCTTGCTCTCCTTTTGCCCTACTTGTTGCATATTGTTTTTCTCTTGAAAGCAATTAACCTGTGCTGATACCTATGTCAGGTTAGTATGCTGTAAAAAATGAATGTACTAGAACATAAAAAGGACCTACTGCTCCATTCTTATACTAATTTTAACTTGCAGTATGATCTCTCTNATGCAAATTTGAGTATAAGTGGTGGATAATGAACAGTTGTGGGGTTTTTTTTGGTTTTTTTCAAAATACCGGAAACTTCAGATGAGAATGCCTACTTCAATACTTTATTTTCTACCACTAGGTGCAGTAGCAAAATGCTGTTTCAAAATGGTATTTTTGTTTTAAATTACATTTGAACTTGTGCCTGATCAAATTACACTTATAGTGCAGTTAGATTGCTACTTTTATTGGTAGCATGTTTTCCATTCATCTTTGTTTATGATGACTCTGCTAAGTATTCTTTGTACTAATTAAACGTTAATGCATTGCAAAAATTTTCACATATGGTTCATGGGTTTTTTGCTTCTTTAACTTCCACTCTATTTCTGATTTAGTTCTGCTCCCCAGCCCTCTTGCTGTTTGCCGTCTCACAGTTTTGTGCAATTGCTCATTTGGCTCTCATTTGGGGTTATTCCCTTTGTTATGATGCCTGTACAGCTGGGTCCACAGCTCTTTAAATCCCAACTTAAAACTGTTTTCTTAATTATTTCATTGTATATTCTTCTCATTTATATTTGGGGGTTTTAGTAGTTGAAACACATTCTAATGTTAGGCGTTACTCGTTTGTTATCTCTTGTTTGTCTTGTTTTTTTCTCACTTTAAGTGCATAATGCTTCTCCAGGGAATGTTTGTTAATACATAAAAGGAAAGCTGTTGTTCTGGAGCTTGCGGTATGTCTTCTGAATATACAGAATTAACATAAAGAAAACCAGGAAAAAAAAAAGTGAGAGTCTACCAAAACAAACAAATAAATACAGTTGAAAGTGTCATTTTGCTTAAGACACCTCAACAAATCATCGGCCAATGCCAGCAGGAGAAACACAGATATTGTAATTGTTAATTTCTGGAATTTGAAGTGAAGCTTTGGTGCACTCAGTGTAGCTGGTCTGATTCTCAGGGTTGGCAAGGTCTGTCTGGTAGTTCCAAACATATGGTGTTAAAATGCAATATGTTTGAAACTCAGATGCATAGACCAAACTTGCTGGAACTACAGAGCTGTGTAAAATTCTAGTGTAATTATATCTGAGTTGAGTTTATTGGAGCAGGGAACAGCAGTTCAGTGCAAGAATGATCATGTGTTGATACAGAATTGGAAAGGGATTGTGATTCTCACATAAGGCTATGCATATCAAGAATTTTTGGTTGCAATATCAAAAAGGAAAGCCAAGTTTGGATCCATCCAAACAATAAGGTTTTCTCTTTTCCCTTGTGGAAATAAAAGTCTAAAAACATTTTATGTGGGATCATCTGGAAAATGTCTTTTTTTATCCAACTATTAAAAGCCTACATTAGAGGAAATGTTGAAGCTGAGCTGGTGGTCCACAGGTTTCTATGAACTAAATTTTTTGAAAATTCACTTTATTAGGTTCCCTGTTCTTACTGGGGAGATTTGAACAGAGATATCTATGGTGGGTGATATCTTAAATCCCTGAGCTTTAGATATTATGAAGAACTTTCATTTTCTCTTATTGATGACTAAATATTGTAAAAAGGACAAGAGCTCCTGTGTCACCCTAAGAGAAGGACTTTAAAACACTCTCTACATCACTTAGATAAATGTTATTGACATTAGGTTATAATCTTTCTCTAATTCCATGTTTAAGTGTTTTATAACCAAAACGTTAATCAGTACAGATGAAGACCATCTAAATTTTCTTTAAGAAGTTGAATTTCCATCATTACTGAGTGACAATGATTCCGATTTTTATTAGAAGAGGATATAATTGAACCTTGGTTTTTAATATCCTGGAGGAAATCAGTGACTACTGAGATTTCATATTAAAGATTGATCATACCCACTGTTTCGTGCATGCTGGGCTTGTTCTGAATAGCCCAAATCGGTTGCTGAAGAGCAGTCAGGTAGAGAAAAAACAAGTTTAAAGGTCTGCAGGTGGTCAGGTAGAGTGAAGAATTAGGCAGATTAGGGAATGCCAGAAGTAGATCTTCACATGCCCAGAGAATTTAACTGAAAAATCCTGAGTAACTGGAATTAGGTAGAAGCTGAAAATAGTAATTCAGAGCTTTGTATGTGTCTCCAGGATCTTGACTGACCACTGTTTTGCAAATACAAAAAAGCTATCTGAAGTAATAAAATTAAAATTTGATTTGTTTTAGGTAATTTCATTTTATTTAAAAGATTCCTTATCTATTTCAGTAGCTGTTGGTAAGCCTTCAGTGGAGCAGTTGAGTTCTTGCAGGCGATGAGTAATTCCTGTTTAGTACCCATGGTAGGTGACCATGTGTGGGACTCAGCTGCCTCATGTAGTTTTACTTCTGGGGCATTCCTTCCAACTGCCTTTGTAGTTAGTGAGAATCAGTAGAGCCTGGTACATTTCACAGGCACGTAAGTAAAGTGGGATGAATTTCCAACCCATCTCTTACTCCTGACATCAGTCCAATCAGTGAGGTATATTTTCCTGTCATGAGGTGTTTGGGGTTTTGGAGATGACTTCATTCCTCTGCTCTAATTTTTACTCCCGGTTTTGTGGGGTGAAAAGTCCTGGAATTTGTTGTCTCACCTGCAACTGATGTCTGTTTTGCCAAATATATTTAGACACTGTTTCATGACAAGGCCATCCTCTGTGGATTTTCATATAATGTACCATATATCGCACAACACTGAAGGAAAAAAAAGCATTTGTTACGGCATGAAAGAAAATTTTCTTTTTTTTCCCCACAAATACTTGAAATCTGGAAAAATGTTTATAAAACATCTGGGCAGTCTTAACATAGAGAGGATAACTGTGGAGGCCTTATTCTGCAGAGATGTGCAATTCTAAAGTTCAAAGTTTGTTCCTGCAGCCAGATATATTTGGATTCATCATTGCAGCATCTTTCAGAGAAGGACAGAAGAAATTTGCTTAATTGTTATTAATAATGTACTTTGGTGCCATGCCATTTATTCTAAATAATGTCAAGAACTTCAGGGGATTCATTGCTAAATTTTGGTGTTACATTAATTTGCAAAATGGAAAAGCTCCTCGCTTCAGTAGTGTTCTTCACCATGAATCCAGGACTGTACCTACCTTGCATTCTTCTCCTTAGACTGCTTTATCTTTAGTTGCTGATTGCTTCATAAATACTGCTCTGCTCCTAAATAGCATTTATATATTCTGTAATGTTTTTATCTTAACACTGTTTCTTGCTTAAATGTTTATTCCGGAAGGTCTGAAAATTATGTTTGCAACTCCTGTTAATTTCCACTTTGACATGTAGCTTATGGGCAACTATTTTTCAGACTCTATTTCAAGACATTCTAACTACAGCCTAGTCTTAATCTGAGTCAAATCACAGTCACATTTTCTACTGAACAGTAATGCACTTCATTCATTTTACAGCCTCTGTAACTGCATATTAAGGACATAGGCATTGCTTGGGTCTCCATTCTCCTTAAACTGATGCATACTGGTATGAATCCTAAGCAAACTGTTTTGGTGCCTTTTTCCCAGCCTGTTTTTCCTGTGGAATAGTGATGGATAACCCTTTCTGTTGACTTGGGCAAGATCAGAGAAAATAAAAAGCAAACAGACAGACCTGTCCATTGCTGTGACTACCTAGTCTGAAATGCCATACTTAGCAAATAGGCCGTTCTTCATCCATGAAAGAAAATATAGACACAGTACCCAGCCAGCCAGGAATCACCAAATGTACCAGAGCAAAGCCCATGGCTAAAATGAAATGGAAATATTTCATATAAATTCATCTGTGTGTTCTTTTACTTGCTTGCTGCACAGCACTGTCTCTTATGACCTACTACACCAGAGCTCAGGGTGCCTTTCTTCACTAGCTTTTCTTACCTTTCAGAATATTAAAAAATATGCAAAACATTTATGGTGTATATCTGTTACTACAGTTCACCTGTTTGTATATATACACACATGCATAAAGCTATTTTTTAAGATTAGGAAGGTCACAAAGTCGTGGGCTTAGCCTAGATTCATGATCCCTTTGTTATACCCACATCTGGCTGCCCCATCCCTTCCCAGGAGATTACTCCCACTGCAGCCAAGGCTGCTGTTCAAATCCCATGTATTAGCAAACTGAAAACAGCAGTAGGTCAAATTAAAAATGCTCCACTGGACCAGCAGCTGCAGACCCAGTCTTTCTCCCATTTATTTGAAGAGGCTACTGTTTCCAGTTGTAGGATCAATTTTCTTTTCAGCTGCTACAGCTATATCCAGCATGGATGGCAACATTACAGAATGGAAATATTAATACTTCTCCTCTCAGTCACAGAGTTTCAATTTTATCCTATAATATGTTAGCTACATTACTCCATCTCTTCCTGCACCTTGAGAAGGTGTGTCGCTTGGCAATGTGTTAATGTATCTTTCTTCCTTGTTCAAAATAGTTTACAAATCCTAATATGCAGGTTATGCAAACCCTACTCTAAAGATGATCTGGGATTTCCATGGAAGGCAGTCCTGGGCAGATGCATATGTGTGATTTTGACTTAAGCAATATGTGGAAGGTCATACATCATGACAGGCACATTTCCTTCATCAGAGTAGTCATCCCAAATGCTTTGAGAAACCAGCCAAAATGGGAAATGCCTTAACCAAGAAAAGTATTTGAGGATTTATTTGGTCTTTTCTTGTTCCAACAACTTCTTCTGTACTGTTCAGTACCAGCTAAGGGGACACATCTCTGTTGGGGAATAGCATGGGGGAGTGGGTAGCAGCAGAAAAGTTCCAAATACTTTTTATTCCACTTTCCTGATGGGAAAAGATTCAGGTTTCTCCAAGCCTTTTCCTCTTACCCCTCAGAATCTTAACAAATTCATCAGAAAGCTCTTTTCTTCCTCAATTAAAAGAATGTCAAAAACACTTCCCTTTTGCAGTCCTACTTGGATCTAAATCTGCATTTGACATTTCATGCTACACCCAGTTCCAGCAGATGTAGGCTGTGTGGCCTTGCAATTAGGTACTCTGTTAAGTGATACCTAATTTTAGGACATGCCATATGGCTCTCCCTGTATTCTCCTAGATCGTGTATGAAAGGTGAGCATGCTGTTTCATTACAGAGATCCATTACTTCCTGAAGTCATGGAAAGACTCCTGCTTCCTCAAGAAGATGCAATGCTCCTTGGACCGCAGTCCATCAGCAGGCTTTGTAGAGCCCTTCTAAGTCCTAGTTAAAGATATGATCTCAAAAAGAAAATAAAGGCATCAATTAATATCACAACATTGATCCCTAGCCTGAGAATGTAAGTTTCAGGATGAGTATGTAGCAGTAATTTTTCTCTGTTTCCCTTTAGAAGATGCTATTTGATGTTAGGGACTAGTAATCTCTGATTTTTAAGTTACTATTAATTTCAGTGAACAGACCTGTCTTCTGTTATCTGACCATCTGGGATCCTTTTATAAGAAAAACATCATTCAGTATTAGGAAGAATATTTTAGCTTGCCAAATTTAATCAAAACATATTGAAGCAGGATGCAAAGCAGTAGCAGATAAAAGCTAAATCCCTCTGCTAGATGCTAAGTGAGTATAACTTTCCTGTCTAAAGAGAGTCAAAGAGTTTAAGAAATTAGCTTAGGGCTATGCAGAAAATAATGAGGAGCAGGGGTTTAATAATGACACAGTTAAATATAATTATAATAATAACCCACACAAAGATTAATATACGTTGACTATATGTTAGGACATTTTAGGGGTTAAGATACACATTGAACAAAGTGTCAGGTTTTTCTCTGTCCCTCTCTCATTAGGAATTAGATCACATTCCGCAAGGCTAAAGGTAATCACCTTGTTTTCTTTTTCCATTATGAATTTTTCAGTGCTGCTCTGTCAAGCTCTAACCCCGTGCTTCCTAAACAGAGTCCGTCTGACCAGTGGTGAGTGCTCTGCTTGCTGGCAATGCATCCGTCACTGGTAGCATGTTCCCTCCTCACCTGACAGCACTGCTTATCCAACTGCTCCCAGACTGGGAATTTACAGAAGGCTCTTAGAGAGACAGAGGAAGCTATTCCCTGGAAATCAGGGCTCTTTGAGATGAACAGAGGGAGGTTTTAGGATGATGCCTCACCACATTCTGCTGAGTCAAGTCAGCATTAAGTGAATACATATTCTCTCATGGGAGTCCTAATTACAGCTGAGGATCTTAGGAAGTTATAGAAGGAAAGAAAGAGAAGTGCTAGAGTGCTTTCATAGCCTCTTCTTTTGAGTATCCAAGGAAAATAGAGAGAGGGCCCCATTACTCATGGAACCCAAGAACTGCAGTTGCAGATTCTACCCAGTGTCACTCCCACCGATTTAATCCACAGGACTCTACTGAAGAAGGATTTTTGGGGTGATCAGTTAGTCAGTACTAAGTACCTACAGAACTGTCCGTAGTGGGTATTTCTCTAAGATTTGCCAGCATCACTGTTTTACCTTTTCTACACACAGCTGCTGGTGCTTGGTCTCCATTTCTTCTTACTTGAATTGATGTACAAGGCATCCAAATTTTTTTTTTTAGTGTATTTAGTATTTTGTAACAATTTATATCATTACAAGAGTGTTTCAATGCAATTCGTTGAGGGTGTTTAGCCCCTAGTTGCCCTTCAAGGAAGTAAAAACTAAAAAACAGTTGTGGTCCTTTCTTGGAGTGACACAGCTGAAATGGATCCATTGCCCACAATTGAATGGTAGGCAAATTTGTCAGGAGTCAGCTGTGCAGAGGGATGGATGGAAGTGGGTGTCACTGGCATACGGCTGGAAAAGCTGCTCTTGCAAAGGCAGAGAGAAGCGACAAGAGGAGAAGTAAAACAGTGCTTTGGGGAGAAAGTCCAGCAAAAGAACTTTGTTGTCAAAGTGCTGCTTAAAACTGAGGCATGAAATGGCAAGCAACACAACTGCCTTCTAATATTTAATTCCTGCCTGGTTAGCGGAGCCACAAGCCAGAGGTTTCTGGAAACTCTCCTGATGTGCATTTGGCAGCCAACCGCCTCAGGAGCGGCTCAGGCCCCGGGGGGGTGGGTGCCCCTGCCCGGCGCTGCTCCCCCACTTCCCAAGCCCCGGGAACCCCCTCTGCATCCCCCCGGGGAAAGCTCCATTAGCGCCCTATTAGTAGAGGGAGGCAGCCAGATCAGGTTGGAAGACATCCTACAGCAAGAGGTGGTAATTAAGGATCCTCAATTAGGCAGAGCCTTGAGGCAAGAGGATGACCTCTGTCTGGGAAGAACAGGTGGGGCTGTAAATCAGTGTAAGTCGATTGAGAACTCTTGCGGTTTGTTTGGGGGGGTTTTGTTTGGAGGGGATTTTTTGTTTCTTTTCTCATTTTAATTATATATGTATTATATAATTATATTTATTACTTTATATTCCTAAGTGGTTCAGAATGAACTGTCCAAAGTAGTGAAGCATAGATAAAGAACAAGGGAATTACCAAATATTTGAATTAGTAATCATCCCGAGAATTTTAAGTACAAATTTTTGATACACAGCATTACAAAAAAACCCCAAGGCTACTGGTTAGTGGAACATCAGAGAGACACCCCAGTTAATTATCTGAAAATGAGCAGTGTCTTGAATCTCTCAAGGTGAAAGTCCTATGGATTATGAGCTCCATTTTCTGGCTCACAGTGCATTGCTTTCAGCCATTTTTTACTCTTCGTTTTTGTCTGTCCACTTTCAGATGTAACTAATCTCCCCTGGGTGGAGATTCCAGCATTACTGCAGAAACTGTCCCACCGCGCATTCCGTAATGAAAAATATGCCACAACACGTTATATTTAACAAGGAAAAGAGGAATAGAAAGTGGTACATCTGCACAATGAATATAATATAGCATTGACTTGGAATTTCCTGACCAGCAGTGCTTCCAAAATAATAATGCATTAATAGAATTACATTTAGCTTTCTGCTTTTAAAAGGAAAATATTTGAAAGCAAAAGTATTTTCATCTTCCAAGTTCTTCTGGCTCCATGTGTGAGATAGTGGAAATAACACAGGGCTGTGTAACCACAGCAAACAAGTGGGCTGGGAATTCTGTTGCTGCTTGGCTGGCCCAAAGCAAAGCAGTAGTGAAGCCTGTATTTTTGGATTTAATAGGTAGAAGGTTTTTTCCCCCTAAACTCCATTCATTTCTATGGATTAAAAAAACTAGTTGCAGACAGAACTAGTGGTGACCTAGAATTACTGGTGTCTGGCATCTCCATTATTAGAGGCAGATTTTAGTTGGCTATAATTTCAGCTGTTGGTTGGTTGAAATTTTACCTGATTAGGCAGGAGTTTCCTTTGCTGGCTAAGTCCTGCAGTCTGACTTTTTCGAGTCAGAAGTTCAGCAAAATTTTTCATCAGTATCTCTCAAGAAATTAAGCAAAAATATATTATTTTGACCATATAGAGAAGCTCTGTATTTTAAGCTTGTTTAAAATTTGGCTCACCATCTTGTTGAGATGTCTTTTCTGCTTTCTGTGGAAAGTCTCAGAAGCTGTAGATATTTGTTCAAATTTAGCACGTGGATGTCCAAAAAAGGAAAAAAGATCCATTTACTCGACCATGCTCCCAAGCAGGGACAGAATTAGATCACTGAGAAACACTTAATTGATCCACCAGTAAAAATGTTGAAAGGCAGCAGATCTAAGAAATAGAAAGTTGTAAAACTTGAATTACTACTGGTAAATAAGTGGCCTTATTAGTGTTCACAGAAGCAATACCAATCTTTTATTTCCATGATTAGAGATATGTGTTTGTTTACCTTTACAAGTTACTCAGTATGTCAATAATTTTAGATATTGAGTTTTGATACTTCACAGTTTTCCTGTGGGAGTACTTGGAGATAAGTTCACAAACCAACAGGTTTTAAATAAGACATACTGCTCCTGATTTGGAAACAGCCCTTAGAGCTGGGTGTGCTGGGCACGGAACGCCAAGGGGCCTGACGGACAGGCTAATGCTGTCTTTGCCAAGTCTCCATGAGAAGCTGGTGGATACTGGGTCAGGCCCTGGAAGTTGTCTGTCTTCTTCCATTTAACTGCAGGCTTAGAGCAAGTCTGAGCAGCTTTTCCTGTGGTGAGCTTAAGTGTGGGATCAGTGCAAACACATATGTTCTTGTGGCTTCATTGGATCCAGAAAATCTGGTGGGAGTATGTCTGCAACCTAGTCGTGATTGCTGCAAGCTGTGAGCGTGACCAGGGACACAGCAGAGCTTCAAAACCTTGGGAAGACTATGCTAAGGCTAATGACATTGGATAAGCAACTGATTTACAGTGTGATGAAAGCATCCTTCCTATATAAGATATGTAAGAAAAAGCAATGTGAACTGTGACTTTTTTGATGAGCAAGTTTGACACATTACTGCATCCTAAAATTATCTGGGAAGTTTTTTGTTTGGTTTTTTTTTTTTCAGACTGAAGATATAATACTGATTTTCAGCAACTAAAAATTGCAATGTGTAGGGTGTTTACAAGTTCTAGAAACTAAATCAAGGTTTTGTCTACCACTTATGTGGTATCTACCTACTCCATGCCCTATTATTTAGCTTATGGGAAAAAAAATGTGCTGGTGTTACTTTTTTTCCATCTGTTGTATAACCTCTGATATTGAACTCCTAAAAAGCTCCAAGCAGATTAAACAGATTATAGTCCAAACAGTAAGGTTGCTTTTCATGCATTCTTTAAATCAGATGTTTTAATTATAGCTTTTAGTTTGTTCGCTAATTAGAAAACAGGTCCACAATGTGGTATCTATCTACTACCATTTGAATCAATAAACAGAAAAGTCATGAGAAAGAGACCTCTTCCCTTCAGGGAGTCTTTTCTTGTTAATGTTGACTCAGGTTGTTAGTTCTTATTCTTGTCTCCTTTCCTCTTCTGCTTACTTCCCAGTCTTTTCTCTTTCAGTTCCCCCTTGTTTCCCAATGTGAGTGAGATCTGTCACCTTTTGCATTAGCATCCATGCTTTTGTCCCTCATATTTACCTGCTCTGTCATGAGTGTGCTGTAATTTTCAGTCTGCATTGTGAAAGTAAGGTCTTTAACCAGGCTAATTAACGCTTTTTAAGCCAATAAAAAGTTCAAATGTGAGTTCCATTGTAAGTGAAACAAGAGAAATACCTTAGCTATAAATAATGGATGTGTACTTTTAAATAACATTCCTGTTTGGAATAATCCTGAACGTTTGCCTCCCATCTGAAAATCACAGTACTGGCTGAAAAATGAGTACTTCATGTGCTTGCAACTTGATTAAATTGAGATAAGTTACTAAATGGTCTGACTTTTTCTATTTGCTCTGTGCTTTGGATGGCATTGTCAGATTTTATAGCTTCTCTTTTATGGTTATCTGAATCCAGTTCCTGCAAAGACTTAATGTGTATGCTTTACTTTATTTTGGCTAACTGTGCGTGTAGAGATTTTTTAGATTTGGGACCATGATTGGTTTCTTCCTTGCTGAACAGACCACTGTAAATTTCAATAGGGAAGCAGAAAAGCCCCTTAACAAATTTTAAGGAAGCTTCTAAAACAATGATTTGAGGATGTACTATTTAAAGTCAATTGCATCAGGTACTGGGCTATTTTGAAATAAAAGATGTCTGAATAACAGTGACCTGATTTTTGTGTGTTCAGACTTGCTACCGCACACTGTGAAATTAGAAACTATTTGTAAGGGAATGAATAATCAGAAATTCAAATATAGCCACTGTGGCGGTTGAGGAATGGAACTCTCATGCATTTAACTGTTCGTGCTGGAGGTATTGGGTCCCTGCAGACTCTAGACACACCTTGCTTGTACTCAATATTTCTCCTGTGTGTCAACTCTGAAGGGCTTTTCCCACAATCTGGAAATAAAGAAAGGTCAGTTAAAACAAATACCATAAAAGGAGAAGGTAAAATTTTTCAAATTTTAGAGACATTATCTATCTTCAAATGCCCTCACTAGACCTACATTAAAATAATGATCACAACCCAAATATAGAGTATTTGAACTGCCCTTTTCCAGGCCAGATGTGCTATGTTATGTAATGCCATTTTAGGGTGATTGCTGGAGCTTGGAGTAAAAGGAAAATGAACATATTGTAGGTATTGCTCCAAAGAGCAAACATCATAAAAAAATGTTATAAAACTCAAGGCCTTGAGCAAAACATTTTAGCAAATGCAAGTTCTACACAGAGCCTTGCCTACATACAGGCTGAATTCTTCAGCAAGGAACAATCCTGCCACAGGCCCCAGAGCTTGCAAAAGGACACAAATACACATCCCAAAACCAGCCCACTTTACCTGGATGCACTGTAACTCCTAAGAACTCACTCCTTCAGGCGTGGCTCACTTCTAAGTCAAACACACTACAACAGAAATTTTCTCCATATGCTTTTCAAAACCCTATTAAATCAAAACCATCCAAGCAAGCAGTTGTTGATACGTGTGTGCAACAGGCTTTCCAGAAATTCTTTGTAAATAAAGCATCAATGTTTTCCACTGCTTGCAGGCAGAAAATCTGCTGCGTTCAGAGCACTGTGATCAATCCACACTGCAAAGTCACGAATAGAGAAACAAAGGATAATCACTGTCCATTTTTTGCACTGCAGATGCATTAATCAGAAGCCATTTTCTTCACTGCTTCCAACTGCATTCTCAGGGTGATGTGCCTGCCTCCAGCCGCCATCGCTTACGTAGCTGTCCCCTCTGTCGCTGCAGCCAGGGTGGGACAGCACACTTGTCACTTGAAGCATTTCACAGTCATGATCTCAAGCAGAGGATGAATGTCTACACAGAGCATTGGAGAGGAAACTATACCAGGAGAAAGACTTGGAGCATCTACAGCAAGTGTCTGCACACATACAGGGAGCACACCACAAGAGCCACTGAGCTCAGTTGGCTCAGGGAGCATTTCTTCTCTTTCAAAACTCTTTTCACTGTGAAGAAAATTTTCTTCCTTTTCAGGCGTTCTGTAGCAAAGGCAAAAATAGGAACCCAATTAGGCCTGGCCTCTCTGCAGGGAGGAGAGAGCGGGCGAGGACAGAGGAGGCTGTGCCGTGGTTGTGCCTAGGGCACAACCTGCACAGGAACTTGCTGTCCCTCAAGAGAAATGTGACCTTTAGCGGCTCACTTGTTCTCAGAGGGGATGGCAGTGCAGCTATCCTCGGCAAGAGCAGCAGGGGAGGCTGAATCTGAGCCCTGTTCCCTGAGGGGCTAAGCCTTGGGGTGTTTATATTTTAGGCAACCTTTATTTCCACCTTGTAGACTCCTGATGAAAGGTAGGATAAATTGTCTTTTCCCAAGCTATTAAAGAGAAGCCTGCTTCCCTCTGGGAGAGGGACTCAGCAGTAAATGTGCAGCCTTTGCGGGCTATTTAAGTGTCCTCATGGCTTCAGACTCTGTAAAGCTGACCAAGGAGTAGTAATAGGCAGGGATAGGTAGGTAGTTCGAGCACAGCGGACACCAGTAATCTGCCAACTCTTCTTATGACACACTCCATCTCTATGCTAACTGGGCCAGTCTGAGATCTCTGGCTTGGCCTTAGGAAGGCTGGTGTGCCTGCATAGCTCTCAGGTGTTGTTCAGAAAAGTCATCGTGGGTTTTCAAACCTATTTAGTTTTGCAAATGTGTTTCATTGCTATGGTATTTCTAGATCTGTGCCTGGTTTTTCTTATGTAGCATCAATAACATGAATAGGAGAGATTTAAAGACAGCAATCATGTCTCCTCTTGCCTTACTCTGCACCTATCCCAATCTGACTTTGTCTTTTCTGAATGTGAGCATCCCAGTCATTCAAAAGATGTCAGGAGACGTGTCCAATGCCTTGGACAAGGGCCTGAGTTCTTCCTATGCTGCCAGTGCTTTTCTGTATCCTATGATCGTGTTTTGCATCCTATAATCATGTTTGTAATTTACCAGGACAATCCTGTCTCGACTGTGCTAATCCTATGATCAGCCAGCAAGTTCATGCTTATCTCCTCTGTTGTTTCCATTTTGTTCTTGTTGTTAGTTGAAATTCTTGATCTCACACCTTCTACTTTTAAGTTTCTGCTCATCTCCAGTACCTCACTTCCCCTTCCTGACTTTTTCTGGGAAAAAAAAGCTATGTTGATGGTGCCACCTTATCTATTAATTTTCTTCAAGGCACTGGTATTTTATGCAAAATAGTAATGTAAAACTCTAAGTAGAAGAATCAGGAGGCCTTGCACTTTTTGAAATTGCACTAAGTCTTAGGCAGTGTGTGCCTGTTAGCTGCAGGAGGGCAGGCAGCTTGTGGAAAGCAAGTGTTGTAGTGGCTGGCAACACTCACAGAGTCTGCAGATCACAGGGAATCACTGTAGGAAGTTTATACAATTGATTAAAAGATACTGTGCACAGTCATCAAAAATGGAGCCTTGCAATATTTGTAATGATGCACTTTGTTCTAATCTTTGCTTGCATAATATCAGAGGAACATCTATTTCTAGATAAAATAAATGTAAATGGATATAACTGAGCTTGACAAGGTTATCACTCTCCAGTTGCTGGAGTAAGATGAGAGAGAAAATATATTCACTGTCCTGTTACCAATAAAATTCTAAAAGCTCACAGGTGGAGAACTTGCTGCTTTTGGGGCTGGTACAGCAGGTCTGCGAGTGGCCATGCAGTAGAAACAGCAGTGATCCGTGTGTTCCACAAAGGTGGGTTTGAAGAAGCATTAGGGATTTTATAGCGGCTGAAATATAAATAAAGGAGAAAGGCAAATGTCTGAGGATGAGTCAGCCGAGAGGTGAATGCATTTACTCGTAAGTGGGCTGTTTTGTAGATCACATTGAGACTTCTTAGCCAAGATAAGGCTGCAGAGTCTGAGCTTGAACTTTTTAGAAATCTTTGATTAATTGCTAGTGGATGATCCATTTAAAATGTTCCTGCTTCTCTCTCTCTTTCTTTTATTCAGCTCCTATTTCTTTAGCTTTCTGTTCTCTTGCCTTTTCCTTTTTCTCTGTAATGTTTTTTCTCTAATTAAATATAAATAAAAAGGACTGCATGTTCTGTGCTGTCACTTATGATATATAACTTCTCAGTAGAAATCCCACATTCAGTAGTGATTTTAACTGACAGATTGTAATTAAATAAGATAGATGGTTTATACGTTTCAAATGTGTATCTGCATTTCTTGTCTTCTGTGTGGTTTTGTTTTCCAACTGACTTTTAACATGTGTACATGTATAAATATTTCTGCTTTTCTATCTGATCAGATTAGTACTATTTAGGTCACCTCTAGTCAAGCAAGCCATGCTGGTATGGCAATGTCAGCTAGGGACGGGTTTGGGTTTTTCTTGTTGGGTTGGGGTTTTTTTTCCTGTGTAACAGGGGAAAACCTGAGTTTAATGTGCAGCGAAATTAGAAGAATCCACTAAAGGACACAACAAAAATTCATGCTTTTTCTTTTTCTTTTTCTTTTTTTTTCCCTAGGAGAGCTAATTTTCCTTTGGGTGAAGCCCCACAGGTGAGATTAGTGTTCTTTTCCTTCCTTTCCCCCGCTTTTGCAGGGCTCCCGGCGGAGCGCGGCTGCCAGCATGGCTGCNGAGCCGATGTGTTCCCCGTGTCCCGCCAATTCCAGGCAGACAGGCCGGCCGCGGGAACAGCTGCAGACCAGGAAGCGAACCCAGAAAGAGCTGAAAGCTGATGTTGAGCAGCAGCAGCAGCAGGCGGGACGGAGGATGCCTGATGCAGCTCTGCTCCCTCGACCGTGTAGCACATTCCCGGTGGGACCGCGGATGCGCCGCGACGGCAGCGATCGCCCTCCTGCAGGAGCACTTCTGTGCAAAACGTCAGGCACGAAGCAAACCTGAGTGCATTCAGGCAAAAAACCTCATGCCATTATTAAAAAAAAAACAAAAAAAACCAAAAAACCCCCCAAAACTAACTGCAAGTTAAATATAGTTATTAACTGTTATATTAACTGTAGTTTTCACAACGTAAAATCCAATTATCTTGGAAAGCGAAATGGTTTTCTTTCTCGGCCTTGCTGGCCTTTTGCGGAGAAGCCTCTTCTTGTATGGTCATTCCTCATTTTTTATGGGGATGATCTGCACCCCCAGGAGACCTGAAACAGTCCCCCCAGTTCTGCATGAAGCAAGGCAACCCCAGCTCCTGGTACACTTTCCATAGAAGAGGATCCTGTGAAACAGGAAAATTTGATTCCTTCCCAGGTCCTATTCACATGTAGCTTGGTAATCCCACTTCTTGTTAGCAGAAATACTAAAGACCGAGAAAACTTAGTTTATGCTATTCTGTTCCAGACCTCTGGAGCAGCCTATATCACTGCAGCCTTCCTACTTTGTCTGTATTCAGTTGCTTTCGGTGTCAGTCCTGCTTACTGGCAATTTTTATGAAGAAAAACCTTAAATGCAAACTACTTCCCAGGCCTGTAAGAAATATTTAAACACTTCAGGCATTCAGTCTGTGATTCAGAGATTTATTTATAAAACTGTTGATTTTGGGACACTAAACCATTGCATTTAAACTGCAGAAGTGAGTCATATTTGTGGGAGGTAATTACTACCAGAAAGCACAACTAGCTTTTGTAGGTTTCTCTGTAAAATGTCCACTTATGATCCGCAACTACTAAAAATAACATGCTTTGTTGAATTTCAGCACAAGTTATCTTTACAGAATTATGTGGCTTTGTACATGTATTCTGTTTTCCTGACATATGAAGAAATAAATGACTCACACGCCTGAGCATTTATTTGAGTGTTTTATATGGACTGTCCTGACCAGGTAACTTGTTCTGCTTATATGGTTTTTCATGAAAAGCAAAGACTTTGTGGTAACTTCAGAGAAAAGCCATTTAGCATGGGAACAGCAGTTGTAACAAGCACTTATGAGCAGTGTTTGTTCATCAGAAAGGTCTCTGATTTCTTATTTCATCCAAACCCACAATAATCTACTCAGTCTGTTCTCTTCTCCATGGTTAATAGATTTTGGGAGCTGAGGGAGTTCCAGATGTCCAACACCTGCAGAAGCTACTTGCAGAGCTGAAGGGAACTTTCTTCATTATCCCTCAGTCATGACTGAGGAATTCAAGTTTATTTAACTTGTGGTCACTTAGCAGCACACCCTACTAGCAGATGAGTCAGATGGTATGCCACCTATCCCCAGAGGATACCCTGCAATTGGGTTCAGAAAAATAATGTCATCCATCCTGGCATAGAAGGCTTTGAACAGTTTTTCCCATGTCAATCATCAAGAACTTAAGGTGCACCATGAACCCAAGCAGTCTTTCATTGCTAGCAGACTGAAAATGGAGCTGCTACCCAGCAGTTAAACCACAGTGCTCTGAATACCTCCTTCTCCTCCAAAATGGGCAGTTATAGAAGAGGCCTTCCTTCAAAAACTGCTGTTACCCGGATGTGTGATTTCCTAGGAATCAGGTAGTGTCTGCTGCATTTCCAAGGAATCTTGTGTCAAGGTCATGGTCAGGAAGTCTTTCCCCTGTTCCCCCTGCTCTTCCAAAGTGAACCCAGCTCCCATCAACTCCATAGCTTTGGCGAGGTGATGGGGTCAGAGATGGGGAGCATGGGACTTGCACTTGCCTTTCCATGGCTTTCTGAGGAAGAAATCTAAATATTATCATCCTTAGCTATACTCCTCTGAGCAGCTCCACCTTATTCTACCCACTTTTTTTTTTCTTTTTTTCTCTTTTCTTTTTTTTTTTTTGTCAAAAATAAGCACTTGTTTTATTTTTCCTGGCTTTAAATATATTTCCCCCCACCGGGATCAGGTTTTAATTACCAGCTGGCTCTGGACAAATGTGCTGCACTTGGCCATGGCAGCAGGGCTGGCTACCAGAGGGTTTGTCCACATAAAGTGAGCTCCCCGTGCTGCTGGGATGCTACCCTGATGTATCCATCCAGGAAGAGGGCTGAGTGACTGTCAGCCCACACTTGAAGACACCACACATTGAGGGATGTCAGCTGGTGGTCAGGAAAGGTCAGGACTGCCTCTTATCGCTAAGATTAACTCAGTTGATAAGAGCAGGGTGCTGATAATGCCAAGGTCATGCATTTGACCCCTGAACAGGCCATTTGCTTAAGAGCTGGACTCAATGATCTTTGTGGGTGCATCCCAATTCAGAATATTCAGTGATTCTGTGAAACCTATTCCTTCTTTTGCTCACAGTGAGCTTTCAGAGCTACATTTCTTCACTCCTGACTATCAGCATTGAAGTGCACTTGGGTACACTTTACACTTGTATCTTTACATGCAGTGCTAAAGGGCTTTTCCCACTTCCTAACTCACCTGCCCTACAACACAGCCACTTTGTCCTATTCCTTCTTCTGGCTGCAAGCTACTGCTCTGGGTTAGGGTGAGCTTTGCTTCTACGGTGCTCGTCTGGGCCTCTCTACACCCTGATCCCACCATTTTTAAACATAATTAGTTGGTACAGTCTCCTGTATATTACTGGAAGTAAAAACTCCTTTATGCTATGCCTCCTTTTCTAACAGGAAACACCTTGCCAGAGCACTGAGGTGACACAGCCCAGATCTTGCGCCAGGAGAGATTTACTCTGTGCCTTCTTGCTTCTCTGCCCTTCTGAGTTTGGTAAGGAGTGGCTACCTTTCAGTTTCTGCCAAGAGACTTTGGCCTGATATGGAGAAGCATTAAGAAAGGTTGCCTGCAGGCAGGCAGGCAGACAGACACAGAACAAATACAGCTCTTTGGTACAGAATTTGGGCTCTGCAGTCTCTGGTTCATGTGTTTGTGAGGGGAGTCAGCAGCATTTTCAAGCCACTTGCTTCCAGTGATTCACTTTCAGGAGACCTAGAAATGTTGTGAGGATTGCAGGCATAAAGACTGGTCATAGATTACTCATAAAAAGCAAGATATTTTAGTAGAATAAATTAAATGCTAGCTGACAATCTGCTTGCCAAGTTTTTGTTCAGTAAAGTTGAAATGGCCAAGTTTTTAATGCCAACAATTGAGGTTTGCAAAGGAAATACCAAACCAACTTGGTGGAAAAAGAGGAGGACATTAAATTACAGAGTAAAGACTGCCTTTGCTTTGTAGGTGGAGAAATAAACAAATTACAAAAAAGAAAATCAGTTTGAGTTTTTCAATTTGATTCCTGTTCCTAAGCAGAAAAATGTAGGATTTATCAGTAATCTCAGAGCTCAAGGGGACACTCAGCAAGCTGTGCAGAACTGTTGGCGAGGGGACAGGGAAGAGGACCAATACAGGGAAGTGTTGCAAAAATGCTCAGAAGCTGTTGCTTGCTCTCATCACATAAAGACTTAAAAAGAGCCTAGACCACAAATTCTTGACTGTTCTTATTTCAGCTCGTGCCAAAAAGACACATTCTTTCATGTATACAATAGTTTTTCTTGGATAAAATGTCAACATAATATACTTGTTGTTGGACATTTGTGTAATTTTTCCTGTATAATGTGTAAGAGCGTGTTCCTGAATTCCTGCAGCAGCAGCAGGCCAGCTAAATTCACCGTGAGCCCTATCTTCATCCAACAGGCATTCCACTGAAGTTGGAGAAACTATTCACTGCGTGGGGACTGCCAAAACACACTGGAGCAAGGAGAGCAAAATCTTCTCCTGAAATATTATTTTAGTCATTTCAGTTTTATAAAGGACAGGAGAAAATGTTGTACATTGCATGGGTAGACTTATTTGTCTGCTCCAGAAGGCTGAGCATATTTCATCCAGAAATGACAGCGGTGCCTGAAAAACCACTTCTCAGAATTAGAAGGTTTATTCTGCAGTGCAGCTTGCCAAGCCAGACCCAGTAATGGACATCAGAGAGGTCACAGCACAGAATGCCAAGGCGTGGGCACTGGTTCCTACACAGGACCAACCTAGAGGCAACTTGATCAAGCAAATTCTGCACCACGTACATCCCCAGCAGATGTGCTGCATTTGTGGGTAGTGGCAGAGACTGGCAGTCCGTGGCCAAAATTTCCAGACTGCTCTCTTCAGATTACCTATGAATGACTGTCCTCTCATTTTTTGCTTGCTAGCTTAATGCAAGTCTTTCCTCCTCAGTTAAGCAGATGTCATGCTACAGCAGAGTATTTCTGGGGTTTCTGCTGTAAATTATTCATATCTGGGAAAAAGGCAGCACCGGGTATTATTTGAGTACTCAATCACATGCAACAGTCACCCATACAGGCCTTTTGTGAAGGTTGCAGTCATTTGCAATAAGCTGCTGTAGTTTTGCTTACCTTTTGTTATGCTTTTCTATTCTTTCTAAATTTTCCTTTTATGTAAAATAGTTTTTAACAAATTTAAAATAAATGTTTTATCACATGTACATATGTAAATCTTGTGGTGCAGAGGAATACACAGACTATTGTTACTCTTGTTTAATCAATGCACAACCTTTGTAGTTTTAACCCACCGAATAAAATCAGAGATAAGTTTTACTGATTAAATGATGTGTAGCAGCAGGAATACATTATTATTTTTTCTTATATGCTCCTTGCTAGAGGTAAATGAGATATCATTGCAATACCGTTCACTCTGTTATAGCTCTGGCTGTGTCAGCATTTACATGGCAAACCTCTTCTTCCAGGGCTTTATAACTCAGCCATAAAATGCACTCCAGTCTGAAAGTTGGCATACAGTGTCTCAGTCTGACAGTGAATTTATTTTACAAAAGGTGAGAACAATCCAGTATCTGTTTGGTTGTGTCTAAATTATAATTGTTTAGATTTTTAGCGACATAGTGGGCTGCACAGCAGATCTGGAGAAGTACCCACCTGCCTGACACGTCACTTCAGCCTCATCCTTTTAAGGTCACCATAAAATCCTATGTAAAACTGTGTCAAAGCCTGAAATATTTTGTGAATTTTTATGCTGCAGTGAGTTTAATTCCAAAGGTGGAGTTTCAGAAGTGTTGTGCACTGCACTTCTCCAGATAGTGCTGCCGCTGCTCCCACTGCCAGCAGAGCTCAGCCGAGCTCCCAGACAGCTCTTCATGGCAATAACCAAGCCCCAGACCTGCTGTGACTGTAAGTAGCAATGTCTGTTTCACTTTTACATGTACCTTCATTCTCAAAACCTGACTCTTCTCTCCCCTTTGCTTCATGCAGGGAGCAGGAGCCCAGGCATCTCATCCCACACCACTCGGTGCGGTCCAGGGCTGCACAGAGAGTCAGGCTGCCTTCCACTGGGCCAAACTTTGATTTCCTAGCACTCACATAGGAAAAGGTCCCATAACTGGTGGTGCTGTTAAAGTCACTGGATCTCGTGTTCAGATACTGAGTTTGCTGTGCCCTCCCCTTGGGTTTGCTGGGAATGTCTGATGCTATAGTCCCCAAGGCCAGGTTGGTGGGCAGTGGGGGAGCAGCACTTCACCACACAGCCACAAACCACCTCCTCCTCTCAGTGGCAGTTACCTCCCCAAAGTCTTCACCCAAAGTTTCCAAGAGAATTCCTGGCATTATGACAAGGTTTTTTTTTGCAGTTAGTGCTGTAACATAACTTGGGTGTTTACATCCTTGGATTTGCCATAAAATTACCACTTCCAAAGATATTAGTGTGTTAAATGTGACTACTACTAGAAAAGCAAGCAAAGGACCTTTTCATGGAGCACATCTACTCTCTGCTCTTGCTCCGTGCCACACTTCAGGTTTTGTCCTTCAGTTTCAAGAACATGTTTTGGCTCTCTTTCCAGCCAAACCGAGGAGCTGAGTGAGCACTAGTCTAGTTTGCCAGGTTTGATGTAAACTCACCAACCAGGAATTATAAAAACCATTTAAAACATAGAACGTATACTAATACATAAATTTGGAGTGATGCTGTTATTAACCATTAAAGAACATGCTTTATTTAAATAGATATAGAAAGGCTGATAAGATTTTTTCTAGAATCCATCTTTAAGACAAATATATGAGATGTGGTTTCCAAATATTAATTCACTTTCATCTCATGATATTTCCTTTTGGAAAGCCTCAGCCCTCCAGGTTCTCGCTGTTTCTGCACTGCAGATGTTGGAAGATTGTGATATTGATTGCATCTGTTTAAAAATGAGCACTTTGCAACATTATCTTTAATCGGAGCAATGTAAGATTACACTTGGGGAAAAAATCATAAATGTGGCTTTGAGCATATACGCAAAAAGCATAATTTTAATAATGTCATAATCTTAAAATATATCTCAGGTAGACACTTAGTATTCTACAGAAATGAATTTAAAGAAAAACAGACATGATGTTCCCACTTGTTTAAGCCAAAGTTTGCATTGGATGTACATTCAGGGCATATTTTTCCTGAATTGTTCAACTATTTATGTCATTTGGAAGGAGATTATTTCCAGTCTCCAGCAATGAAACTGATCTTCCAAACTCGCTGACAATTTCTAGCACAGAAATAGAATCTCAAACGATTAGGTGATAAAGTCACTGAAACAACCAATTCAATCAAATATTTGGGCTCCAATGTAAAAGACATGTTTAATGGTAGTCAAGCTGTTTTGCTGTCTCCAGGAAATATTAAGAAATGGAAAGGAAATAAGTCTTTATATGAAAATATGCAAGATGTTATAACAAGAATTTTGGGATAAAAAAAGGCAAAATTAAAATGTGATTCAAATTTTTAAAAACTGAGCCAAAATTGTACATTGCCCATTTACAGAACTCAATAGAGTTACAGTAATATACCTCCTTCCTCCTGAAGAATTTCTTCCATTAGGGTTTTTTCTGGCCACAGAAGGCTTATATATTTTGTGAGCCTAGTAGAAACACACGTTAAGCAAGTATGTTCACTATTACTCTGGAAAAGCAGGACATTTTTTTCTGTACAAGTACCTTTTTTCAAAAAAGCACAAATAGATGAAGTTCCTGTTGTTACCAATTTCCACCCATAAAGGGAAAAGTGGAAGCATCCACCATGCAGATCGTGTCTGAAATGCAACATTAGCAGAAATGTTGAACCTGTAAATAAGAAAATATTTTCATGACAGCAAAAATAAATCACCCAGAAATCTTACAAAAATTTGCTCTGATAAATTGTTAGACTGAGTCTGAAACTCGAAGAGGTAACTCCTTTGTTGTGATGTTATGGAGATAAGATGCTTTTCTCAGTGTTGAAACTCTTGAAATGACTGCTAAAATTCAAATAATGAAAACATAGGTCTCAAGTGACAAATTGCATGAAAAAATTGCAGAAAGTTTTCTACAAAGGTATGAGATCGCAAAGCAGATTGACATGTTAAAGAAAATGAACAGAACAGTATTTCTTTTTCTGCCCAAGGTTTTCCCCTTTGCTGGACTTAGGGGCCATGTACAACTGAAATGAGCATGCTGAAGGACAGGTTTTTCTGCCCATCCACCAAGAAACTGCAGTGAGGGCTCAGCTTTTTCCTCCCTGTCCCACAATCAGGACATCAGCTCTGGCCCAAAGAACTAGTGTCATCAGGATAAAGCCTCGTGGCTTTTGTGATATCGTAAGTGCTTGGTTTTATCCAGACACCCAAAGTAAATCCATCTGGGCTGTGCTGGTCCAATTTGTGTATGACATGAAATGAGCACAGCCATCAGCTAAGAACAGATTTTGATTGCTACTAGTCCTCAACATGTGAAATGTTTTCTCTTTCCTTAGGAGTTCTCTGTGCCATTCCATTCTTCTACTCTGGCCCTAGTTAGGAGTGGTGTATGTAAATTAGATTAATTTACCTTGCAGAGGCTGGCCCTCTCTGTAACATCTGCAGGCCCAGACTAGCATGAAATCACATTGGCCATCCATTGAGCGCCACATCAGGATTGAAAGTTATCACAATTTGGTAAGGTACTTTCATCCATCACCTATTTATGATTCCTCATTTGCTTTGTGGTCCATGATTCCTGAGAGGTTTATTTGTCACAGAACTGCTGCCATCTGGGCTGTGGTCTGACCTGACAGAAAGACAGCACTGTTTCAAAGTTATTTTATGCAACTAAACAAACATGGGTCAGAGTAGGGAAAAGAGCTTCTAATAACTATTCCCAAGGTTGACAAAGACCTTTTAAGTCTAAGTGGTCAGATTTTTATTTTAAAGGCAACTTCAGATCAAATTGCCTTGTGGGAAATTTTGGTGGAACAAACCTAAGTTTTTTGTGCTATGATTCATGCAAATGACTGGCATGATCTTTGTGTCATCAGCTAGGTGAAGGTATCTTCCAAAAGGATACCCTCATCACCGTTCACTCATCTTCAGGCTAGGGAATTAAGCTGAATTTGAATGCAAATCCCACATGTAGGATAAGTGTCCAAGTCCCTAGGAATCTGGTCTGCTGTTGTGATCTTCCTCTACACTCCTTCTTCACAACTCCAAGCTATCAATGACTGTAGTCTCTACGTTCATGAAGATGTTCACATGGTTGCCCCTAACTCTCTTAAGAATACAGAAACTAGGAAATTGGATCAGACCCAGCCCCTTCAGCCCCCAGTCCTGTCCCTAGTGTGTTTTAGGCCATGTTAGAGCTCCATGGAGAAAGGAGCAACTACAGAATGAGATTCCTAGCATCCTCCCATTTTATAACAGTGTTTTAAGGAATTTTGCAATAAGTAGTTCGGTTTGAAGCACTGGGCTCATCACGGATAGGTATGCATTACAGCTATGGCAGTGTTCAATTTCAAATAACAAATCAATTTATTTTTTCACTCAGCTATTATTTCAGCCCTATCCTGTGACAACAGATTTCAGAGAGTAATTAAGAACTGTAAGAAAAAGGACTGATGTTCAGTTGTTTTAAACTTACTGTTGGATAAGCACTTCAGCAGTCTCTAATTCTGTTGTGACAAACAGCATCTAATTTTCTCTATTTTTTTCCACAAACCATTCATAATTTCACAGATTTCCATTACAGCCATATAAAAGAGGAATAATTTCACTTCTGAAATTGAAAATCCTAGCCACAGCAGGTTCCCTCTACAAATGCTTTTCCAGACCTCTGATCTGCATCATACATCCTTTATTCTTTGCAGTTCCGCCGTGTACTCTCTGAAATGAGATCACCAGGCCCCGGTGTGTCTTGCAGTACACAAGAAACAGGAGCTCTGAGGGCTGAGGCAGTGGCACACTGGCTTCTGGTCCTCCTGCTGTTTCTCTCCCAAGAGCTGCTTGTCCCTTCGGCTGATGCAGACCATTGCACCGGTGTGTTCACGCCTGGCTGTCTCAGAAACATCACTGGATTTGAGAGACATGGGCTTTGGGTTTTGAGATGGTGAAGAATTTTGTGCTTGTAGAGCTGCTCTTAAGCTTCCTGTGATTGCTAATTTCAACCAAAAAGTGTGCGGCCAGGCTGCAGAAACAGCTCTCCATTTCCATGTGGAGAGCAGAACAGGTTTGCTAATAGCTGTCGCAATTAATCCCTGGGCGCTACTGGGTAGCTCTGACCTCCTGGCTGGGACTAGAAGGTGCATGGGAGAGAAAGGGTGCCAAAGATATGAAGGAACAGTCCATTTAATTTTTTTATTTCAGTTTTGACCATAAAGCAAGGGAATTCTTACTTGCTTTAACAAGTAAATATGTTTACTGGGAGAAATGGCTTCAGATTACACTAAGAATTTGTCTCTATGACAATATTTTATTAATTTTCTTCATTCAGAGAGCTTTGGAAAGGTGATGGAGGCCATATCCTTGACCAAATCAGCCTATCATTAAACAAATTTAACCCTTCAACCCTGTAAAAAAAAAAAGGCAATGTAAATATTGCTCAGTCTCATTTTCTATATTTCCAGTGTTGCTTTTTCTGTGTCACATAGGACTTCCACATATATTTAAAGTGCATATGCTGAGAGGAACCCTTTGGCTCTGCTCTTTTTGTTTCAGTGTTCACGAATGAAATACACTGTTTATGTGACTCCAGGTTTTGCACTTGTTCATAGGCTGTGTATACTGTTCATAAGCTGGGTTTATAAACGGAATGACCTAAGCCACCTAGTTTTCAAGCCCCAAGTCCAGATGTTGACACGAATCCTTCAGTCTCGAGCACATTTCTTTCTTTATGTTATTGATAGTTTTTATTTTAAATTTGTGGTTTTATTCTTGCTACTTAGAAAAATGTAAACACAGAAATTAAAGAAACTTGATATTCAGCCTTCTTGTCCACTGAGATTTTAGAACTCCCTTAGAGGCCACAATTTCTTTCTTCCTTGTTTATTTACGTTTCCAAAATACGCTTCTAAGAAGTTGTGGTTTCTCGTCATTACAGTAGACAGACAGAATTCTATTAGTTCAAGATAACAGCAGGTTCTGCCCTTATGCAAGACATGAAATACATTTGGAGTGGGATCTGCAAGCACCTGTGTTGCCTAGATGAAGTAAACAGGAGAGCCTAATGGAAGCAGCTTTTACTCTATGAAATATTTACAAAGTCCAAATTCCTTGATGTCCCAGCATTCCCTTCCTACCCCACTTTCCACCCTCTAACATCCCCCACCCTCGGCCCAAGGAAATATCATTATCCTGGTTTTGTATTAGAAATCAGAAATGTCTGACTTTCTAACCTGCCATTTTATCTGAACATCTAAAGCTTTCTTTTCTCCTATCATATAGGAATAAAACATTCTTCACCTCCTTCTTATCATTTGCTTTCATCCAATAAAAAGGTTCTTTTTAAAATTAATTTTAAATTTTATTTTGCCCCCTGAGTAAAGAGTTGAACTTCTGAAATTTGTGGTTCCCTGTTTGTGAAACAGACCCAGACTACCTTGGAGGAATGTTTTAATAAAATGAGTGATTTCAAGGTAGGAGGTCATGCTGGTAGGAGGTCTTGAGCTAGACATTGGATATATGAACCTGCTTGGAAGCTGGGGGAGGAAAGCAGCCTGCAAGGCGGAGTATTTTGGAGAAGGCAGTAAAAGGTCAATCTCTGCGCACATGGCTCAGAGTTTGCCACAGGTGCAACAACTTTGTATATTGTAGCCTTTACTTTCCCAGCTTTGGCCCCAGCACTTGAGACGCTCTGTAAGTAGGTTGTAGGATTAACAAATAGACTCCAAGAGTAGCTACAGAAGGTAGAGAGTCAGTAGAGATACTTTGAGTAGAGGGCAAGTGGGGGCAAAACCTGAAGGCTTGAACAGAGCCATAGCCACGAAAAGATGAAAATGAAGGTAAGGCTTTTTTATTTACTTACTTGCTCTTGCTCTCAACACACAGAGAAACTAACAAGGAGTGAGTGAGACTTCAGCAAGGAATAATATCCAAACCGCAGAACCAGTGGATAACAGTGTCAGACAAATGGCCTGTTCCAGGCAGATGAAACTGCCCAAGAGGAAAATTGAGATTTATACTACACAGATGAGAAATCTGGCATCATGAATGAATTCAGAGACATTAAATATTACTGGTTAATGACAGTCATTTGTGAGATAGGTGCTTCCAGCTTGCAGGAATGATCAGTGAAAAAACAGTTCTAAACCATATTTAAATGCCTCAGAATGGTGAGAGCCACAAAACTGCCCTGGGGAAAAATGGACACAAGGGCAGAACAGATATGGGACACCAGGGAAAGCTGTCTGTCCTCTTCTGAACTGTCTAGAAAAAGAACCCTCTTCTGGTTGTGGGTGCAACAAGGTGAATGGAGCATTGCAGGACAGCTGAATTAGGTGGAGAAAAGCCACCAAGACCTGGGTCACAAACCCATTCTGTGGCTAGTAGGGCCATCAGGGTGGCTGTTGAGACAGCTAAAGACAGAGCTGTTGTCACCAGGACCACCCACTGCTTCTGCTGGAGAAGAGAGGATGGGTGAACTCTGGGCAATATCTAAATGATCCTCCTGAGAGGAAGGCCCTGTGGATCACAGCCTCTGAGAGCCCAAGATGTGGCTGAAGCCAGAGATGGTCTCTCTGCTCTGCTCCACAGAGTGCACCCATGAGTGCCAAGCTGCAGACCATTTGTTTTTGCAAGACAGTGATAAAGGACAGGCAGGTCCGCAGAAACAGGAATCATTCATCCTCCAATGCCAAAAAGAGTCTGCATCTGCCTGTGGCAGGGGGAAAACTGTCAGATACCCACAGCATCTGCCACTGTCTGAAGGCAGGTAAACTGAATATTGAAAAGAATGATTAAATGATATGATTATACCTAATAGTGTAGGAAGGGTGTGCACCTCTTGTGGCGCAGCAATGGGCTCACGGAGACCGATGAGCCATTCAGCCGCCCACCACTGCCGACATAGCTCCTGGCAAGTAAAGTTTGGCAGAAATGCCCCTGGGCATCCAGCCAGCCAGAGAGGTGCTGCCGCACCAGCATCTTGGGGGTATTGCAGACGGAGAAGTGTGACGGAGGAAGTCAGTAGGAATGTGTGTCTGCATTCTGCAACCTCAGCACAAAGGCCAGGAGGAGAACATTAGGGCAAAATTGACTTGATGCTAATCCTCTGCATCTGATGTCTGTTGGTTTCTGAAGGACACTGATTGACAAGTCCCAACCAAAAGAAGAAATCTGACCATTTGTACAGACAGGCAGCTGTCTTCCCTCTGGAAAGCCCCGGGGAGACCTTGGGGGCCTCAGTCTTTCTGGGGCAACCAGAGCTCCAGCCTGCTGCCACAGGAGGATGACTGTGAACAAAGCAGAAGAAATTTCAGCAGCCCTGGAAATTTGGTAACAGAGTCCCAGCATACTCTTGGGTAGAGCAAGACCAAGAGAAGAATTTCTCTCCTCTGTTTTCTTTAGGTCCATTAATTCAACTTAGATGTTTTGAGCATTGCTAGTATCCCAGAGAGGCTCTGATGACATATGTAATTACACTAAGCAACTACATGACTTTTTTTTTTAGTACCTCAGTGGAAAATAAGATATTGTCCTTAGAACAACTCCCAAACTGCATTTCTCTGAGGAAAATAAATAGTCTTTAACACATGATGAAACCGTGTTTCATGTCCAGGCATCTAACAAAGTACTGAAGAACTCCAGGTGCTGTAGAGAGTAAGGCAGCCCACGGTCACTTGTAGAAGGAGTAGTGCCAAGGAAACTCCCTGTTGCTGCTTGGTAAGAGACCATCTGTGACCACGGCAATAGGCTGAGCAGTAGTCCCAGCAGACTGTCACCAGGAGATGAACACTCAGGCAAGCCAGTTAGTATCTCTGCCAGCCAGAATAGGATGCTCAGCTGATGTACATCAAATAGTGTGACCACTGAGTGACCAGGTCAGGAAAATACCAGGCCCAAAACAGAGCCAGAACTGATTTGTTCCATTTTAAAGGCATTAACTACATGGCCATGTTAAATTGTTACTTCTCTTTCTAAAAAATGGGCTGTGTGGAAGGCATTCAAGCAAGAACTGAGATCATGAAATGCAAGGTACATTTCCCAGACAGTAGGTTGTAATGCAGTGCAGCAGAATTCAAATAATTCAGTACTAGGGGAATCTGAGCACAAGAGCTCTTCCCCTGGGTACCTACAAAACAAGGGAAAGGCAGGAACGTCAGTGAAGAGCCAGGAGCAAAAACTGCACAGACAAGAAGAGATGTCTACTTGGAAATACCGTGCTCTTGCAGCAATCCTCCCAGGGACCGAACACCACCAGCTCAGCAAGAGACCAATGAGTAGCAAAATCTGGACCCCGGGGTAAGCTGACAGAAAGGCTGTCAGCAGCCACAGGGGTCACAGTGCTGGGATAGATCAGTGGCTGGCAGCAATAGGAGGAGCCGAGGGTAAAGTGAGTGTAGGACAGTGGGCAGTGCCTGAGTGGCAGACCAGGCAGGAGCACGAGGCAATGCTGTGATCCGCAGAGAGACGTGGGTGCTAGTGGGTGCCTGCAGGTACTCAGGGCAGCAGTACGGGTAAAACTGAACACAGATCACCAGAAGGCAACTGGAGAGCAAGACAGACATAGCAGGATTTCAGGAATTCACCGATTTGACACAGGAGTGCTGGGGAAATGGGTATCCAAGGAAGCCAGAGGACCCTGCATGACTGAAGCCACCAAAGAGGCTTGAAAAACCTCATCAGTAGCAATAACACAGGCAAAACGGGGAAGGCTGGACTGAAGGGCAGCACACTTAGAAGACAACAAGACTCCAGGTACTGCTGGACAGCAGCAGTAACAGTCAGAGCCCAGCTCAGGCTATGCAGGGGTAACTCCTCACTCAGCAATAGCTGCCAACATGGCAACAATAAACAGCTAAGAGGAGAGATTAACGACCTTCACAGGTCTTGGTGTGGGTGCATCCCAATTCGAGAAGCAAGTGTGGCTGTGGAGAGGGGCTTGGAGGGGGCACCGGGAACTGCATCTGCATTTGCTTGTCTTGAATGGCTGCGACGTCTCAGGTTTTACAAGTGTGGAGTCCTTTCATGTTGTTGTCCAGTGCCCAGAACATGAAACACTTGAGGTGAAATCCTGCCCCCACTGAAGTTAATGACAATTTTGCCTTGAGTCTGGTTTCTCTCTGCTCACACTCTCTGGTAAAGGAAAGAGAGGTCTCACCTCAAGAGAGAGGGCAGGGAGAGAAAGGAGGCAAAGAAAAGCATTAGGGAAACTTTGCTGTTGAGTGTGTGCTGAGGGGATTGAGGCAGGCCCGGGGCTTACTGAGCTGACCAGAAATGGGGAGCAGGGCTGAGAGGGCAGGAAAACCCTCAGCAAAGAGGGAAGCAGATGAAGGGGGGAGCTGGCAGGAGAACAAAAACACAAACTAAATTGAAAGATGTAGCAAGGAACGATCAAATAGCAAGGGGGGACCACCCCCACAGGGCAGGAGGGCAGGCAGGACATGCCACCAAAACACACCTTGGCAGCACCAGAACACCCACAAGAGATTTGGGAAACGCACAGGACAGATTTTTTTCCCACAACGCTTCGTTGCTGTCTTAGTTTTACTGCATTGGCAAGGCGAAACACACTCCTGCTGTACTGCTGGAGTGAGTAAGTTCAGGGCTCAGAAAAATGAGAAATGGGTAGGTTTATTTCTTCATGAGGATCATGGGATGAAGGCAACAACATTACTATATGATACCTCAGCAGGATACCTGAATCCTATGGGTTAGTAAGAAACAAGTGGCAGAAGCAAAGAGAGAGGAATATCACACACAAAGGGTAGTTCAGTATCTGGAAGTTGTATAAGAACCCGCTAGAGGAGAAGTAGCAGCTGCATGTGTCTGAGCAGTGCCAATTTCTTTGACTCAAGCAAGCAGATTTCATTATATCTTTGGAAGAGACACTGTGGAAGACACAATGAAAGACCTTGCAGAAGAGGTCCTTTCCTTTAGCTGAAAGCTAGAATTGTGATATGCACAATTCCTGATTGTCTCAGGGTTGAAAGTGCTACAAAATGTCAGAGAGAAAGGAAATTCCCACAGTAGAGCGGCCAGTGACAGATGACAGCAATCCTGAGAAAGGTAAAAGAAAGAGCCAGAGCAAGAGAAGTCTGTGGGCAGACCTGTTTAGCACTTTTCTTTTTTCCTTTGGCTGGAATGTTTTCAGATGGGAAATGCTCACTTGACTATATCAACATTTCTCTTTGTTGTTTCCTTCAAGAACACATCTGAAGCCAGTTGACACTTGCCTAGAAACCTCTTGTCACTCCCTGGCCAAAATGGGCATGAATTTCCCAGGAGGCTGTGATGACCAAGTCCAGTGTCTTTGCCCCACAGGACCCGGCAGCAGTGACAGGGTCCCTGTCCCACCACCCGTAGCATCAACAGTGGGGCAGGGGGGTGGACTGGGCCACCACGAGCTCTGGGCAGAGGTAGTGGGCAGGCACTAAGGAAGCAGAAACCTTTCAGTTTCCACTATCCTCATTCATATGGAGAGTAATTTCTGGGAAAAAGTCTGGTTTCTGTGGTCTTTCCTTGCTGACATAAGGGCAACTGTTCCCGGTGCAGACACAGCTCCCAGAGCCTCATGACCACTGAGCTTTGTGAGTTGAGCTGGCAGCCCTGACCCCTGCCTGTCTCCTCACAGCCTCAGCTCATCCCTCTGCACCACTGCATTGAGTTGTTCCCAGCTCATCGGGCTGTTGTGAGACCTAATTACCAAGTGTTTATGAAGAACCTCATTCATTAGAGGAGCTTAAGCTATATAAGTGCATATTATCATTTAGGATACTTCAAGATGAAAGGCACTTAAGTGCTTGACAAGCTGAGAAAGCAAATGTATACAAGGAATCACGGCATTTGCCTCTGAAACAAAGCATCTGGGCTGAGACGTAACAACTGCTTTGGGCAGCAGCGTGAGGTGAGAACAGCAAACCCCTCAAGCTCAGCTAAATATCTCAAGGCAGCAGCAATGCTTCTACTCAGGGCCCCAGCTGGGGCTGCCAGAGGGATCCCGGCACTGGGGTTGGTGTCCCTGCATGGGAAGTCTGAGCCAAGGAGCAGGCAGGGGCCAGCCAGGCACCGCTGGGCCACTGGGCCCCTGCCAGAGGATCACACATCTCAAAGGACACTGACAGCAGGTTTGCAGCTGAGAGCTTCCCACTGTCGTTCTTTTGCCCCGAGAAGAGGAGGAGGGAGCAGGACGGGGGTGCGAGAGTTCATGTGCCATGCATCTGAGCCAGAGGCAGGTCAGCTAGAAGGTGCAGTGCAAGTTCAGGACAGGAAAGATTCATCGAGCCACCCTTTTAATGGCTATTTTGCAGGCATAACTTTGAGCTGAAATAAATACCAGTGGATGATTTAAGTTCCTTCCAACAGGCCCTGTAGCCTTTCAGAGGTATTAGCTGTTTGCCTCCAATAAGGAGTGCTCTGTTTTGGCGTGATAAATCCGTGCTACACCACACCTCCCACGTACACAAGTACTCAATTTCTGTAGCATGTGGAGATAGCAATGAAGAGGCCTGGAAGGAAACCAGAAAATAGATTACTGGTCACTAGAGACCATTTAAAACACGTTCTGCAGTGGCAGTGAAGATTTTTAGAGTCTTCACAAGCTACATGCATGGGCTTGCTTCGCCCGAGCTAAGAGTCTTGAAAAGCATGTATTCCATGGCATTTTTGCCAAGGTCCTAAACAGCACAGGATTAAATATGTATTACTAAATTTATTTTTTTTTCTTTGGTTCATTTTCTTAAATGACATCATGATACCAAAGCAGTGAGTGAAAAATATACTGGACTATATTTTGAAGATTCGCTAGGGAAAAAAAAAATCTGAGGGAAGACTTCTTAGGTACTTTCTAAGTTGCTGAGCCTTAAAGTATGTGCAGCAGTGTACAAAAAGACTTTACTCATCAGACTTGTATAGTGTTTCTTAAGATACGGGACAAACTGTTCCATATTTACCATCTAATATTCATATGGGTCTTTATTTCCCAGATGTCAGTGCTCCAATTTATGTTTTAATTCTGAGATCATGTATTTTTTTCTCACTAACTGCAGTCTCTGAGATCCTATCATTTGCATTGTCCATCTGTGCACAATTGCTCATTTTATGCTCTGCAATCCTCCCCCCTCCTATCAATCTCTCGGCCTGAATCACATTATTAGTCTAACTTCTGTGAACATGTGTAATCATACAAAACCTTTCATTGGCCATTTTAACCCAGCTATAATGTATTTTGGGCTGTGTACCTATCTTACTTTTTTCACTATCTCTTTGATCTGACAATAAGAGCAGATGTTACATGGCATAGCTCCTGCTGAGCTGAGTCCAGGGCTGAGGGCAGGGAGAGTGTAGGGATCACACCCCACCACACAGGACAGTCGGGAGTGTCCTCACAGCTCCTGCCATGCACCCGAAGCCTTTGGCGTCTGGCTGTCATGACCCCTACTTGTATCATCCCTGTGGCATCCTCTGCTGCCTCTCACATCTCTCACCAGCCATGGCTGTTATCTTCCTCTGCAGACGAGGCACAGAGGGGCTCTGGTTCTGCTCTGTGCATGCAGAGGCCAGGGCTGTTGGTTATCTGCAGAGCCATGCACGAGCAAGGCAGTGCAGCTCTGCAGCCAAACTGCCCAAGACAACAGCTAACATCTCATGGCATCTGTAGCCTATTACATCCACCTGTCTTGAAACTCCCTCAGCTGGGAGTCTGGAGAGTCTTAAAACTTCCTGAGTTCTTGTTCTGCTGGACAACTCCACTTCAGGTAAACCCCAGGAGAGGTATTTTACACTCTGCACCTCTAAAATGGAAACTGTTTTTACTAATATTGCTGCATTTAGGACCAAAAATGTTGGCCCGTACTGATAAAGACACACCGAGCTGGTAAGAACAGTATATATAACAGTAAGAAATCAATATTACTGCAGGCCACCTTTATGTGGAAAAAAATTTCTGCATTACGTGCAGAAAAGGTAAATCAGCTTCGTGTTGTATAAAATCAAACTTATTTTACAATGAATGGATGTAGCACAACACAAAGGAAACAAAGTACTGTCTAACTTGTGCTAGCATATTGATGTATCTTTTGCATTTTAACAATATTTTCGTATGAAAACTCAGTGATTTAGAGGATTTTTAATAGAAAGGATCCTGTGATGCAACCAGTACCTTCAGCTCCCTGGAGCAGAACTGTAGCACCTTTCCAGGAGTGCCCTACACAGACAGGGACTCGTTCTGAAGTAGATGGAGCTCCCTCCAACACCATTGATATTGAGTTAATTCAGCTTAATTTGGCAGGATTCTCAGATAAAGTTAAATTTCAGAAATGTAGGATTTCTTATAGGCCGAGTTTGAGGCTTTTGAGAACTTTGGCATCATGTAGAACAGTTCCTGAATACATATATGGCAGAAGTGGAGGAAACAAGATGTTCCCCTCTAATATGCAGACGGTAGCAAGCAGGTGTCTGTAAGCAAAAAACAAAGTGAAGAAAGAAAGGTTGTGAGGAAAAATCAGAGAAAATACAAAGTCCAGGCAATTATCTTGCCTGGGTGAAGACAAATTCACAAATAGTGTATGATGGAGTATTGAACCCCTAAAGCTCTGTAAAGTCCTGAAAGTCTGAAAGTATACAAGCTGAAGGCACAGGCTGACTGTACTCTCACCAGCACTGCTGAAGCTGGAAGATATCTAGCTGAGCCTTTAAATGTTGACTGTTCTGAATGGAGATATGAGAAACACTCTTTATCTAACACGGAGCTTGCTGGTGTGCCAGCTTCAAAAGAACAGCTGCTCCAAGTGCGTTTCCCAGGGGCTGATTAAACATTGGAAGGAAATTTCCAGAGTCAGAATTTACATTGTGAAGAAGTAACTTTAAAAATAAAACATGGCCTAAACTTTAACAGAATGTTTCTATACCAGCTGCTCTTGGAAACTGTTGCTTAAATGCAGTAAATATTTCTTAATAATATGCTGTGCTGTTACATAAAAGACGGAGAGTTATATTGAGCATGCAGAAAGTCAAAACGAAGTAGTCTCTTTCTTTACCCAGCTTCACTGATACACAGCAGGGAAAGAAGCACCAAAAATTGCTAATGAGTGAACAAAATGTTACAAGTTTTTCTTTGGATGTAACAGAAGGAATGTTATTCTATGCTTGCCTTAGGGGTAGGAGTAAGGGATGATGAAGAAGGGAGGTAGTATCCATAAAAACTTTCCACATCCTTCAGGGAAACCGAAGAAACCCAGAAGTGGCAATAGGGCTATGTCTGTAGGGGGTGGCAGGGAGGGAGAAGTCCTGCTGTACCCACTATAGCTCCCCTCTTTGCCAGGACTGAGACTGGTAGGACAAATTCCTGCAGAAGTCGCCAAATCTTGCATACTTCTGTGTTTCCTTCAATCCACCTTCATTCAGTTTATTTTACATGGATTTAAATGTGTGCGTCTTACATGTCGAGCAGCTGAAAGATGGTACAAGCCAAAGCAGCATGTAAATCACAGCAATTCCTTTTCTTTGTGTCAGGTGAGCCCAAGAAGTAAAGAGGAGACTAATTTAATTTAATGGGAAGTCTAATTTAATTTAATGGGGTCTAAGCTACACTGCTGTCATACAGACACAGTCTAATCATGCCCAATGTTTCTCCAGTCAGTGCTGGTACAAATGCTCCGTGGGCACCTCTCATCAGTATGACCAAGGTTGATAAGTCTTAAAAGTAACAGAAAGGGATACTTTTCCTAAAAAACCCATATTTTTAACCTTTACGGCAAAAATCTGCTCCAGTGTTTTGCATTAAAAAATCTGTGGCAATATTCAGTAGAAAGAGGAGCTAGAAACCAGCCCACCTTTAACCTGAATGAGACCCTTTTCTAATAGATTAATGGCGAAGTTTGTCTTTCTACCCCAGGGTCAAAGCTGGTCAACTAATTTATAGAGTGACTCCAGGGAAGCAGACTTTCCTGTCTTACACACAAAGAGATTTGGGAAAAAACCCCAACCAAAACCAAACAAAAAACCCCCCAAAAATGTAGAACAAAGAGAAGACGTTTGTCAGGCTGTGCTTAATGGCAGGCCATTTTCTGTGCTATGAGCATGTGGAGGGTTCAGTCACGGCAGAGAAGAGTCAGAGCTCCTGATGGCTGGGTCTGGCAGGGCTTGTTCTTCCCTTCCCAGAAAGGAGGAGAGATTTTTCCAGGAACATTCTCCAGGCAGGGCAAATCATGCCCACTTGATGGAAAGCAGTGGATGCTGTGTTTCCATTTGAGGCAGCTCCACTTTCCACCTGCCACGAACCTGCAGAGCACCAGGCCCTGATCCTGTCGTGATGAGCCCTCCTGCAGGAACCCTCCACTGCAGGCAGCTGGCGTGGGCCACCTGCGGGAGGTGGAGGTGCTGCAGCAGCTGCTCCTGAGGCAGCCAGCAAATTCTAATTGTCCAGAGTCCATCAGTGAAGTCTTTTCCATGCTATGCGGGAAACAGACAAAAGCAAAGGGTTTGCAGGAAACAGACAAAAGGAAAGGGTTTGCAAAGCCCAGTTTGCAGTTTAGTGGGGCCATCCTTGTTTGTGTAGGTGAGAAAACGCATGAGGTTTTCTATGCAGCTAGGAGAAGTCAGTCTTAGCATTGGGAAAGGAACACTGGGGCGTTTCCCAACTTTTCTTAAAATTTACACAGCAAATAATGCAATTATGGTGATGCAAAGGGTCATAGTCACAGTGTAAAGCACTCCTTCAGGAAAACTTTGGGAATTTTACTATGTATTTGTGGAAAGAATTTTAGGGCACATGTAGAGGCCCTCATATATCAAGTCTACCCCTTTGGTTTTATGACAAAATGAAGTCTACATCTGCAGTAGAAGGGCCCTAGGAAAATTTATGACGCAGGAGATGACCTTGCAACACAGATGGCGTTCAAATACGGCAAACCTTCCAACGATTAATAAAGAGCTCTGCACTATATTCTCTTCCTGCTTATTTTGTGTGTGAATAAAAAGTAACTTCATTAAAGTCAGTGAATTACAACAATTACCAGTATGGGAGAAGAATGGAGTCTCTGGATAGAGTCCAATGTTTCATCATACCAGTTTGTAGTCTGTTTTCTCACTATCATCCCCTTTTTTGTTATTTTGTCAAGTCAGGCTGAAAGAGATTAAATCCCAGCTCCAATAACTGTTCAATACTTTAAGATCTATAAAATATTTATGCACTCAGCAGCTTGCTTCTGCATAATAACTTTCAAAGATTGATAATGTTCCATCTCTGAGGATTTTGACTGATGGCGTTAACTTTCAACGTGCACTTATTTACTGCCCCTAATGCTTTCCTTCTCTTTGGCTGCCTCCAGCCGGGCAGAGCCCATGCCATTGTTGCACTGCAAGGAGTGGTGCAAAGCAGGATGAGGCATGGTTCAGGAGAGGTGTGCGTCCCAAGGGAGCCTTTTCTGCTGCTGTCACTGGGGTGACCAACAAGCTGGAATCCGGGGACTGGCCTAACCTGGGACACTGTGTATGTGGGGTGTGCTCCCAGAAGGATGGTGATCTACCTGTTACTGGAGACAACTGCCAGCTCCATCAGGGCTGCGAAAGGAAGCATGAGATTTTCCTTTCGCCAGACAAGCCTCTGACCCCCGCAGCTTCACAGCCCACCCGGGTCTCCTTTCACATTTGGGAACAAATCAGCATCACATGTGGGTAAAAAACATGGTCAGGAAAAGAAGAGAACCTCTATTTTAAGGGAAACAAAGCAACAATGGGCTCAGCGAGTCATTTGTGGTCTGCTTGGCAGGACCCAGATCGCTTTTCTTCCCTGGCTCTGTGCAGCGATAGAAGCAGGGCTGCAGCACTTAAGGCCTTGGCACTGTCATCTCGGTTGGGATCTGGAGTTATTCCAGGAGGCCCAAGAAACCTACACCTCGGGCCAAAAACTGGGAATACACAGGGCTGTTCTGGATGATTTAAGGTAGATAGCAACAATTTGAAAACACCTATTGCCTGGCTACTCCTTCAGCCTGTGAAAATGTTCGTGGACGATTCCAAGGTTTCAGCTGTTGCAACAATGCGGTTACTCCTCTTTAGGAGCCTGTTTTTTCCCAAGAAAATTTCCACCTGCAAAAAGCTCAGAGGAAAAAATCAGTAAATTCAAAGGAAAATCTGCAGAGGTATTTGAACCTTTCAGTTAAGAAAGAGCATGAAAGCTCCTCACTATTTTCTCATTTCTTCTGAGAAATACATTTTATTGGCTATTTCCCAATTTCATGTTGGGATAATAACAAGATCAATACAGGGGAGAAGTATTTTTGACCCAGGAAGAAAGCATTTAAAGCTCAGCTATGTCCTTGAACTCACACATTATTATCTATCGTTTGCCACAGTGACCTCACAGCCATGACAGAATTGTCTGGATGACGTTCAAGCAAGTTATTTAACCTCAGGTGGATGTTAGCAAAACTGCTGTGCTTATGATATTTGCCTGTTCTGATGACACAGTGTTGGGTTGCTTATTCCCAGAAAATTATGAATCGTCGTGGGTCACTTTACTCTCTGCAGATTCACTTCTAGAAGAGACTATTAGTTTTTTAAAATTTGGGGTGTTAAGCAGCATCCTCCTTGTGAGTTCTATGGGAAAGGAAGCACAGTAACACATATACTCCTCAAGAACTAAGCAAATCCTAAACAAAATTTTCCCATAAAAATTTGATGCTGCTGCTCTAATTTCCAAATAATCATCAGCATCTGAGAGACTACAGGAAAATATTCAGGATTAAGGGAATTATTGCCTTACATGTGAAACAGAAACTCTGAAATCCGCTTGTAAATTAGCATCAGTGTCTTGAATCCACCCCTTTCCTGCATGTGTGGGAAAAGGAATACAGATATGTCAAGATATTCGCCACCTTATTCTGACACATTCTGCTGATGCTGATTCTGAAAAACTCAAATCTCATGTCTGTAACAAAAATATATTGGTCTTAAATAAAACCCTTAAGAAAATACATTTTGGAGAAGTGTGTTGGTATTCCCTGAATGAAAATGAAGGAAGTACAAGGGCAGTTTAAAACCACACCCATGCAATGTTGATGTTTGAAGATGGAAACAGAGATGTAATGGAAGCAAGACATGGTGCAAAGAGGAGACAGGATGTGGTGGGAACCATGGCATAAAGGCTGCAATTCTGTCATGCTTCCAGCCGAAGGCCTTGATGTCTGGATCTTCTTACCCACAACATTTACCATTGGCTCTTCTGCCTGCAGTCACACATTCCAGGTAAATCCTGGATTGTCAGATCTCTACAAACATCACACTGGAGTCTTTAACTGTGAGATAAAACTGATCTTCAGATAGAAAATATGGCATTATACCAGTGGAATTGCCTAGAAGGGGAAGGGTTAAGTGTAGATGGCTGGTAGCACTAACACTGCTGCTGTTAACTTGCAGAAATCCAGCTCTGGTACCAGGAGGAGGAGATCTATGTCTCAGCCCAAATGGCTTTGGGGATATGTGTTATCTGGGATATTTTCAGTCACAGAGTGAGAGTTTCCTAGAGAGGCTGCCAGTCTCTTAGTGCAAGCTCCATATCCATCTTCTTCCGCTGTAGTGCTCATGGTCAGTGCTCAGCAAGTCAGAAGCTCTTTCTGACTGGTTTTAGTCCAACATTTTTATAGTTCTGGGCAATTTCTAAACTCTGTTATGGTAATTTATGCCGTAATTTTCTTGACATTCACCATAAATGTGTGTGTACAAGAGAGAAATGGAAAGAGAACAGGGAATCTTTCTTTTCTGGCAACACTGTTATGCCACTCCCCTTAAAAAGGGGAAAATACATGATGTTTATAAGTTCTGGCTTTTGGAAACGTCCTATTTCACATACCATGTAAAAAAACCCTCTGAATTTATATTATTTCAGTACTAACATTCCTACTAAATTCAAAGGTACAGACTCACGCCCTAAATAGGAAAATCTATTGCAGGTTTTGTGGACAGACGAAAAGAAAAACAGTGTTCAGAATAACACTCTAGTAAGTATTGGAAAAATAATAGTCTTTGAAGAATCACTTCAATAATTTCAGAATTAGCATTTGGACAAGATGCTGATGTTCAGAAAATCCCTCTTTAGAACAATGAGACTGTGTGTTGGTGGGGAATGTGCTCCACTCCTACAGGGACAAGGCAAACATATGTTCATCCAGAGCAGTGACTGTACCACTTCAGAGACCTTTGCTTCAAGAGACTCTCATGACTCTCACTGAATTGGGCTTTTCAAATCCTACCAGACTCTTCTCTCAGCTTTAATTTCAGCCACAGCTTCTATAAGGATTTCATTAAATATTTGCAGATACAGCAAACTTCAGCAGACAGCTGTTTCTAGGAGATCTGCACAGTAGCAATGCTCCACTTCAGAAAGTCTCCTGGAAGGATGGCGATGGAGAAGAGTATCACCATCTCTGTATGTGACCCTCACAGTGGAGAGAAGTATTACCTGAAGCCAAGATGAGATACATGCTCATCCAAAAAGGCTAATGATCTTGAACACCAACCAGATGCTCACTGCATTAAAAGAGGCATGTAACTGCAGCTAAAGAGCACAGCTCTGGTTTAAATTATCTGTGAAAGTAGGTAGAGGAGCTGAGTTCATTTCTTACAACAGAGATGAAACACAGGTGGATGTGAAAGGCTATGGGGCTCAGTGATGCATTATGGTGCCATCCAGAAAAACCCATTTTAGTTGATCCAAATTAGTCAATACTCTACAATAAGATGGTCGGGACTAGGAACAGGATGCAGAAGGAGTTATATCTAGCCTGCTTGCAGCCTAGAGAGAGCATGGAAGCATTAGGTCTTGGCTTCTGAGGGAGATACCTAAACCAAGGAAAGAGGAAAGAGTAGAGGTGCCATTAGAGCCGGCTCAGAGCTTCATGTCTCCAGTCTCTGCCTAGGCTTGGCCCAGAGGTCGGAGCCTTGTCAGAGGCTCAGCACCCACCTGTGCAGTGCTAGAGAACCAGGTGGCCATGTTGGCCCTTAACACCTGGCTTTACCAGGTTTTTAGTGGTGGGAGGACCTTCCAGGAATGAAAAATTTGATTTCACATGCTGTCATTGCCTGAAGGGGTTCTGACCCTCATCTCCCATTTTGAAGTGTTCCCAAGTTGACAAACTTAGTGAGACAGGGAGTATCAGGGAGGCTGTGGAGTAGAAGAGCATTACAGTGGCCATACTCCATTCTGGATTTACGCCTCACTCACAAGGGATCAGAGGCTTGGTTTGTGGAAGGTTGTTGAAAATATTTTTCTCTCAAACCTATCGGAAGTTGTTGCAGGCTGCATCAATAAGTTATCAGAATTATTCTTTTAACTGTATGGGTTTGAACAACATGGGAGTCTGGCCTCATGACAGTGAGAGATTGTTCCCTGCAGGATACATTCTGGAACTAATGCAATTTTCCTGCATGTTTGAATGAGATGCTATTAATACGTATCGAATGTTCACTTAGCAATAATTGTATCTACTTCATTACTAATGACAGTAATGTTGCCATTTAGAAATTTTATTAAAAATTTGCAGCTGAGAGGGTAATCCCAGTTTAAATACTGCATTCCTACTTAACAGATCTTAGATCAGAGACAGCCTCTTTAACGGTTCTTGAATGCAGTGGAGAAAGTTGGATGCTTGCAAATCATTCGAAACCATTAGAAAAGCCATGCAAGCTGCTTTAACGATTGATCCTTTCAGCAATTAAAAGAGCTAGAGTAAAGGCGAAAATATTTTTGTAATCTTCTGCACTGCCTTTGCTGCTCCACTGTGCTCCATCTGAGTTACAGGATCAAGGGCTCTTCCAACCTCTCACATTTAGCTACAGAGCCGATTGAAGGCCTAAACCCACGCGGGGGTGAGGCTTGGATGCCTTCTTTGTCTGCTGTGGTTTCCAAAGAAAGGAAAAGGTAAAAGAAAACTGGATTTTGGTGCTTTGGATGACAGATCATGAGTGCACCAAGGAGCAGACCTGCCTCATCCAGAGGTAGCTGGCCAAGCCTCCAGCTGCTGAGCTCTTCAGGTGCGGGTCCAACCCTATAAGTGAGAGACCAAACTTTTAGTCTGCTAAGCCTTATACTTCTACAGAGCTTCAAGGCTGAGTGTGTCTTGCAGGTGTCACAAGAAGTAAAACACCTCAAACCCTGACAGAATACTCTTTGGAAATTAGGATACCATCTCTTGCCTGGTTCTTTTTTGATAGTTTTGTCGAGGGGATCCTCGGCCAAAGCAATGGGAAGGCGCTGCCCAGTGTCTGCATGGCCCTTCCTACCTAAGGTGACCACTCCCACCTAGCATTTCATGGCCCTCCACCCTTCAAACAGCATCTATACTCCTGCTAATAATAGACTTCCTCTATCTGATAGAGCCTCACAAGGTGCTCTGAAATTTTAACTAACATCTCATATGCCTATTAATCTCTTGACAAATCAAATAAATTAATGGTGAAATGAAATCTTGTGCCATAAGTGGATGGGCCTTGTAAGGCTTAACTCAGCAAAAATACATTGAGATGTCACTCCGGCAGGCACAGCCAGGATAATAGGGGACTTTCTAATAGGATTTTTCTCCCTCTTCAGAGTTTTCTCCAACACTGGAGTAAGCATTTTATTGGTCTTGCTGACTCACACCTTTAATTAGGAAAGAGCAATGTTTTCTATTCTCTGAATAATATGCTTAAATAAAATGTTACAAGTACTCAAATGTATTAAAATATTTAAGAAAATATTCCATAATTTAATGTCATATATATTTCTTGGCAGCAGTGAACTCCAAGAGCCTGAAGCTGTAATTGAACAATAAATTTAAACCATGATTTCAGCCCATGTATTATAGATGTGTTTGGGATCTTTACCAAGCTCCTTGCTGATACCATGTCATCACAATTCCTGTTTTTCAGACAAACTCTTCCTGTGCATTTTTTATAGACAAGTCCTGGTATTGCAGCAGTAATGACTGCAAAGTCATATTTGACTGTAATTTTGAGGTCTTAACATGTGGAAATTGGATAGACCTATGATGCCCTTTCCTTCAAAGCTGAAAAATAGCCACTCAACTTATTTTTCTGACCTGAAAGATTTTTGGGTAGGTTATTTTCTGGCTTTTTATAAATACTTTAATAGTTTATTCACAAGCAGAACTGGCCATCTGCACACCTTGCTAGAACTTGATATTTAGAATATTTACCATTTCAAACCTTTAGACATCTTTATCTACTGCTTATAGAGTCAGATTTAATCATTACAGACACTATGTAAAGATTATTGGAAATACTATTCAGCAGCTATTCAACAAGCTAAAAGAAGGCTCCTTTTCCTCTATGGTATGAGAACACCCAAATTCTGGGTCTGTGCTGGATCTATAGCCAAGTTAATCCAAACTGCCTCCATTCAGTTTATGCAAAGTACCTCTAGCTCAGGGAAATGCATTTGTGAATTTGCAAGCATGTATGCTTAGATCTGAATTCAATCGCTTGCCTCTGTGGTGGCAGAGCAACATGACAAGGGAACACATTTAGAGTCAGCTTCTGCTTTTTGTTTTTGGCTCCTTGAGGCTTCACAGGGCCTTGAGAGAAACTGCTCTGCAAAAAGTCATCCGTGCCCTTGCCCTCCATGGCATATGAAAACTGACCAAAAAAAGGTGCCAAGCAATGAAATGAAGGTTGCCATGTCCACATTAGGGGAAAAAAAATAGCTCCTGCTATTTCTTACTGAGGGATTTGGGAGTGCTCTTCTCCAAAACCAGTCCCTTGAGGTTGACCATCTGTTGTTTCTGAACCTGCTCCAAACCCCCTGTTTCTGAGCAGGACTGTCGAGAAACTTGTGGCAAGACAGACCTTGGAGCCTGGACAGCCTCAAGTCTCCTGTGCCCTCAGGCTGCCTGGTGCCCAGCCAGAGAATGTGACAGGCAGGGAGGTCAGGAGCCTTCCTGGGGGGTCAGGAGGCAGTGGCCAGCACAGGGAGCTCCAGTGGCTGTACCACACATACCTGTGTGTGAGGCTGTCATTCGCATGAGGATTTTATGAAGGTGATGCTGACGGGGTACCCATTCACTCTGGAGCAGAGTGTAAAATGTCACCTCTTCTTGCTTTGCCTGTACAATTTCGTTCCATAATTTAAAGATGTTTTGGAGACTCCTTACCACTCCAATCAATGAGAGTTAGATAACTCTTGTATTATGCTGGCATGACTGAGCAAATTCCATAGTTGGAAGCTAGGACTGGGTCTGTATGAAGATCTTTTGTTCCCAAGAGCATGAGCTCATTTTTGATGTGTAGGATTTCATCCCTTCCCTTTTCTCTAGCCTCGAGGGCCATATAATTCTTCTTTTGTATGGTATTCTGCTGTTCCTCTGTATTCATGATGTTCCTTAACATTAGGTCACCAGCTAATTCATCTGCACAGTTCTAATGGCTTTGACAAGGTCATTATCAAAATATTAAGACTTTGGAGTCTCTCCTAGTAACCTCCCTCCAGCCCCATACTTCTCTCAGGATTACTCATTGTCTGCTTTTCCTCCACACTCCTATCTCTAAGCCAGCTTCTTACTAACTTTACAGTTTCCCAACTGACCCCAGCTTTTCCAGTTTAAAGAAAGGATTTCCATATGACCTATAGTAAAATATCCTACTAAAGCCCAGAGACTTTGTATGGAATATTTTCTTTATTAGATAAATTTAATGTTTTATCTAAGGCAATCTGGCAGAAGCTACCTTAAAATCACCCCTGTTGTGTTTTATCACTTTTCTTTAATTACAATTTTCTTCAGAATCTGTTTTAAACCATGAATACTGCTGAGACAGACTAATGTGTCTAGAATTAATCTGAGTACTTTGTTTTCCTTCTGAAGCACCCGTCTTGCCATTTTTTGTGCCAGTATTTTTCAGAACGCAGGGATGAGATCACACCGCTTCTCTGAACTAAGTGCATTCAACTCCTTGAGTTTTGTTTCCACCACAATTTCAAACTCTTTTTACCATCATCTGTCTTTTCCTCACATGATTAAGCTCATCACCCATGTGGGAAACTGAGGCAAAGTCTGGATCCATAGTGTCTCACTTCTATTTCCCTGTGTTTTACACTGTTGAAGAGCTCTTGTTCTTTTGTTCAAGCTTTGCAAGATCAATCTCAGTTTTCCTTTGGCAGTACTAAGAATATCTCCGCTTCTCTCTTTTTGCACATTGCTCCTCTTTCCAATTTTTGTACAGATTTATTCTCTTTCTTACGTCTCTCTGTCTAGCCTAGCCTGGAGTAGAAATCTGTCTTCTTGCATTTTATCTTGTTTGGGATATAGATTTCTGATCCAATTTTTGATGTTTGTCCTGAATATATTTTCTTCATCTGCATGTTCAGGACTTAGCCTTAAACCCCAGCTCACTGGACTTCTGGAGGACACGGGATGCAACTGTAGCAGGTGGTGGTGGTGTGTCTTTCAGCTCTGCTGAGTACCCAAATTTCTCTGCTGAGGTTTCAAGCTGCAGCTGGAGGACTGTGGGCTATGGCTGGAGAAAGAGGCAATTGGTTCAGGTGGCGGCTGGAGGAAACAGCCCATCCTGTGATCCTGTCATGCTCCTGGGTGCCCACACACTATCCCAGTCAGTGCTCTGCTTTGAAATGAAGGTAGAAGCTCTAGCCAAAGACTTTGTCAGCCTCTGGTGCTCTGTGTTTGGACGTGACAGAAAGGAGAACTGGGCACAAGGTTCACCTTGCTATGGGATGGGCATGAGACACAAAATACTCACAAAACAGGTTTTTAACCTACTCTGCCTATGAGGACTATTGTAGATGATCGTCTCAGGCTTCCCAACAGGGAAAACAGCAGGAGATCGTGCTAAACTAGCACTCCAGAGACCGCAGGCCAAAGCTCAGCAGTGGCCAAGATGTAACTTTGTGGCCAGGGTAGCACAGGATGAAGAGGAAAATAATGGACTGGTGCCATTTGTAATGATGTAAAAATAATCTGAGACTTTCTTACTGCTGCTCTGAATGTCCCAAGGCCCGTGGCAGGGACAGAACACTGGAGGGATTATAAATATATTCTCAAGTAGTCATTGTTCCTGTTTTGGGATAGGGAGTGGAGATGGTAAAGAAGCAGTTTTTACTACTAAATAACCTCCCCTGCTGAAGGGAGTCCTGGGGAACACTGAAGAAAGGTTTCCCCAGTAAAACAGCACAAAGTATCCCAGTAGAGTGGTGAATCCTATCTTTTCCTGGATTTCTGTTCCAGCATTTGAGTCATTTATGCCACAGACGAGGTCTGGGATGACTACAGCTCAGGGGTTTTGGTCTGGTGGGTGGCAAACGAAGGAGGCAGGAGGCAGCTGAGCTGCTGCAACGGGACCAAACTGGGACCTGCTGGCACCAGGCACTGCAGCCAGCGCCTGGCATTCCATCAGGGCAGCCCTGGTCACCTCAGAAATGAAAAATAGTTTCCCACTGAAGACGTGACAACTGAGCACTGAGGGGCTTCTGAAGAATTGCTGGCTGTGTCACTGGGAGTAAGCACAGCTTTGTGTGTATTCTCAGGCGTCGTGGTGTACGGGTAGGACTGCTCTGTGAGCCCTGGTCCTGTGCTGCTGGTCCCAGCTCGTGAAAACTGGTCCTGCACATGCACAGAGGGACTACCCCTGTATGAGCTCAGGGGAAATGCACGTGCTGGAAGCAGGGCAGGCTATGTCCAGACCCTGAACATGAGGGTCAGAGACACTCAGGCAAGTGAGACTTTAGAAAGTAAAAGTTTTTTCCCATGCAGTGGTCACTGCAGTGTCTAAACACAGGGAACATCTGTTCTGTAGAGAAACACACTGTTTCAACATCAGGCTCTTTGGAAACATTTGTGTAATCAACAAAACTACAAACATTTTAATTTGTAACCCACTGTACACTACAGAGACTTCACTGAAGTCATGAAAGCTGAAGTCCTGCCAGATATGAGCTGGCACTGTGGTCAGCAGGGCCATCCTGATCTATACCAGGTGAGTGTCTGACCCTAAAGCCTTTAAAGGATGTGATAGTGTCCATATCTGGGAGTTGTGCAGCACTGAGAATTTATTTTTTTTTAAGGCATATTTCTACAGAAACAGTATTGCCAAAAGGAATAAAAAAGTACAGCATGATATACTTAAACAAAAATATCTTACACTGAGCCCTTAAAATGTTTCTGTATCTTCCGTGGTCTTTGGATGCATTTTTACTGATAGGGCAATTTCCAGACCATAGCTGCTCTGATGGAAAATGGATTTTTTTTTTTTATTAAGCCATCTGTGGTTTTATTTCAGCAAATGAAACTTCATGTGTGCCATTGCTGTTTTGATCACAGGATAATTTTCTAACACAGTGGAAAGCCTGAGACTTAAAAAAAAAATTCCAAAGATGAATGAATGATAAAATGACTGGAAAAAAAAAAGAACTTTACATAAGAAAGAAAAGATAAACCCCACAGCAATATCTTATATAAAATAGCAGCAAGAAATTCTATGACAGTTTCCCTGGGAGGGGAAAAATGAGCAAATCCAGTTGTATAAAACTGTTTTGCTGTTTATTAGGTTATTACTTCTCTGTCTAATGCAATTTCAGGCCATGTTTGATAACTGACACAGACTGAGAGCTGTGAAAATGAGATGGTTTAAATTTCTGAAATAAAAATCAAACAAAATTCTTTAGTTATTCAGAGCCATTGAACTAGAACATCATAGTACAAAATATTACATTCTATCACAATTTATCTACCTTTTAGGCAAATTTATTGTTCTGCTTATAAAAAAACCCCAACAGTCCTCTACTTGTCATATTTGATCATGCACTGTATTCTTTAATGCCAAGTGCATCGCTGTGAGTGCCTGTAATTTGCCATCATCCCTGAAGATGTTCTTGAAAATGAGATGTTTCGTCTCAGTGGTCATACCCTGCTGACATTTTTAAAATAAATAAATTATCAGTTCTGTAGTACTGTTGCTGAGGTTTAAGAGGAATTTACATAGAATGCTGTGCTTCTGCGAGAATTGTGAAATCCTAATCTTCCAGTAAGCGACAAAACAATTATTAACATACCTCTAGGTAATGCTGTTTGGTGTTAATACTCAGTGGAATATACTTTTCATTAAAATATGAAAGCAGTCCAAATATGCTTTACTCTCAGATATATTACTTACATTGTTTCTTGGAATGACTGCAATATAGAAATTAATCTAGTCTTGCTCAAATGACTTTTGTGTCCCTGTACAAACTCTGGATTCTTTTATGGGTGGCAAGATGAATTGAGACAGGAGGAAAAAAACCTTGGGAGGCAAAGCCAATAAAAGTGCCTATTAAAGCCAGAGGTTTCAAAGTAATGAGGTGATTCCCAGTGATGTGCAATGCAGCTCCTCAGCTCTCTATGGCACATCTCACCTGATCTGCTGTTGGTGAACTCTCATCTCAGCCTCATCACAGGAGTGAGCTCTGAGAGTGTAAATATGCAGTTCAAGTTGGCCCTGGGACACGGCAGGGTGATCCCCACTGTGAGACGAGCAGGCACCCTGTTTGTCAGAGTATGAACACACAGTCTGAGGCTGGGTCCCTGCAGCTCCCTCTGCCAGATGGCCAAGCAGAAAAACTGAACAGGTCGTTGGAGCCATCCAGGTATCTTCCAGAAAACGAAAATCCCTCCTCCATGTATCCACAAAGAGAAATACTAACAGTCTCATATTAAAAAAATACAATAAATATGAAATGATTGTAAATATGACATGTTTGCAGCAAAAGTAGCTGTAGAAATAATAATAATCTGAAAAATGGAAAAAAGAAAATAAAAGGGGTTTTTTCCAGTGTTTTGCCCACAGTCTGACTTCAAAGGATTCAGTGAATTCACCAGGAAGTAAACAGTATTTTTATTACCATGTGGATAGGGAAAGGATAAATTACATTTGCCACTTAAAGTTTGGAAAAGTTTTTTTCCTAGATTATCAGTGCAAAACTGGCGTGAGTGAATTCAGCCTAGCGAAAATTAACAAATGGCAGTAAATGGTTCATTTTAACCTGGGAAAAATTTAACTGTTAGGCTAAATCAAAATACTATTCTAGTAAAACAGGTGATTAAAAAGTGTATTAATAACATAATTGGAGAGGTGGCAAAAAAGTAAAAGGCAGGCAGGGTGTAAATGGGATTGCAAGGAGCTTGAAACATCTTAAGACAGTTCATGGGCAGCCCTACAGAGGAAGAAAGTTGTTTCCAATAAACAGAAGGCTGAGTAGTATTAACAATGGACTTATTGCTGGCCTCTCAACACACCATAACCAGTCAGAAAATAAAACCTGGAGTGAGGGAGAAGCTGGTGAAATCTTTGGAGGAAGAGTAAATTTACATGGAACTGTGGTTTTCAAAGTCCTGAAACTATTTGTGAATTCAGCTCAAGGGACTCAAATAGTTTCACTTCATTTCTTTCTCTTTTTTTTGCAAGAAGGTAGGGAGAAGGAAATAATGAAGGAGCCAGAAGGGGAGGTATCATTTCATCCTCCTTCATCTTCTACTCACCTTGTCCTTTGTCTGGGTCATGGGAGACCCAGCTGTAAATCCTTTTCCTTTCTGAAAGGACCAGACCTTACAGAAATGTCCAGAGAGATGGCCATGAAGTTTTCATCTTAGTCTTTGGGATGAAGATCGCTATCCTCAGATGTTGATCACTACCTTTCCAAAACTAACCTAAAAGAAAAATTAAATATTTGACAAAATTCTTCCTTTTTCCTTGTTTTTCCTCCACTGCTCTGTGCGAACACTTTCAGCTTTTCTTTTTAAATCTCGCAGCCTAGAGCATGCAGTAATAGCTCATTCATTATTCAAGTAAATGTTTCTGTAACTGGGTTAATAATAGTCCTCATAGCTCAGTACAGTAGTCTAGCTGGTAGGGTTAAAGTTCCCACAGAGCTTTTGTTTTCCTCAGTTTGCAATAATGTTCCCAATAAAGTCATTCATGGAAATGACTGTGTCACAGCAGCTTATGTGTAACACCCAGTGAATTATTATAACAAGATTTGTTAAAACTGTGGAGGAGATTTGCAGTAAGAAAGTTATCTGAAAATGATCTTTAGAAAAAATAAATGTTGAAAGCTCTCATTTCAAGGTATGCTGCTTTCTCCACTGCAGTCAATTCCAAGAGCTGCTGAGATTACTTGTAATATCTGAAGGTAGTTCGTGATTAAAGGTTAGAGAATTTACCCTCATACAACACAGAAACTGAGGCACCAATACAGGCAGAAGTGCTCAATATGGAGCCCACATTTAAAAATGGAGTAAGGATAATTTTTGAATCAAATACTTCAGTATGTAGAAAAATGAGAAAATAATTACACTAACAAAGTACAAGAATCTTTATAATTTGGTAAGAATGTACTGTCATGACATACATAAAAGCAAATTATGCTTCTTCTAAACTCATAGAGTTCTCTGAGTTAAAAAAAAAATAGTACATTAAAGCAAGATGATGGATATAATTTATTTAGAGTGTTGAAAAGCTTCCGATAGGATTCTGCCCGTGAGAATATGAGTCTGGTAACAAGAAGGTGAGGTAAAAAAAATCTTGTCCTGGATTAACAACTACTGAAGAGACAAGCTGGCAGTAGAAATAAATGTCTGAAGCCTGAGGCTGAAAAATATTAAGAGCAAAGCGCCCTAAGGATGTCTGTAAGGACTATTTTTTATCTATCCGTGTGCAGGTGACTATGTTGTACATATATTACACTGATTTCCTTCAGTTTCTATGAGGATCTGTTTACAACAGACAGCAGACAAATATGGACTTTGAGATAAGGAATGTACCCATTAGGGTATTTATAGACTTTTTATGTCTTAAGACATAGTCTTGAGACTATGATCATAGTTTCAGTGGATTTGCTAAGTACTGCATCTCCTAATAACACTAAGAATTTGATGAACAATGAAATGTCAAAATATGCAACTGATAAAAGCTTGATCAGAAAGGAGAAGCTGCAAAGGATTGTTTGAAACACCAGACAACTCTAATACCACCAGTGGTTGTCCTAACATGATGGCAGATGAACTTGAACTAAAAGGTAATGCATTTGAAAGAAATAATTTAAACTACTCTGACACACTGATGGCTTCTGAATTAACTGTAATCTCTGGGGAAAAGACCTGAGTACTACTGTGAACAGCTCAGTGAAGATACTAAGCAGCAGAAGCAAAAAAATGTGCCTGAGAAGCTGCAGCGAGGGGATGCATTAAGAAGAAAATAAGAATGTACCTACCCTGGTGCACAGATGTGGCTGCAGGTGTAGCCGCATGTGCTTTCTGAGGGGTGGCTCATCAGCCTCATTACTCTGTGTGACTTCAGATGCCACATGTACAATGTGAACCTGGTAAAAGGACCTGTGAATAATTCATGCTTCCCAAGTGAGTAGAAGGACCGAGGATGATAAAGTTGGTCACTTGTGTCTAGGAGCCAGCCAGTCCTTCTGGCAGTGTACCAAAAGTTGGGAGAATGGAAAGGTTTGGGTTGACGTAAGGGGTGTCTGAGCACACAGACTCCTCATCAGCATTGGCCCTGCTGCTCCTTTTCCCAGGATATTTCCAAGTACTTCTGCCAAAATTTGCCCTTCTGTCATGTTCTAACCAGGATCATGGCCTATCTTGCCTCTCATATTATTAATTTTTGTCATACTTATGGCCTGGGTACATAAATCCACATAGAAAACTGAAACAGTGCTCGTCAGGACACATGAAGGAATCACAAAAGGAAGGGCTGGGGGATGAAACTGCAGGACAGCAGGGACGGAGAGCAATGGGGAGTCGAGGGGAGGCAGGAGATGGCAGAACTCCACGGGACCCTCCATCCAGTCTGGAAAACCCCTCAGAAAGCCTCTCTTCAGCAAAGTTTTTCTCCGTCTCCAGGTCTGTGGCTCACCGACATCCCTGACACATTGTTTTACATCTAGTTCCCACTTAAGATAAATAGAGGAAGCTCGTAACTCTGGTTCAGTTGCAGTTTCTCTGGCTTTGACACAAGATAACCCCTGAAAAATGCAAACTGAAGTATGGTTATCTTTGCTACCAGAAGGGCTAAACACTTCATTAGGTTTTCAAATGAAAGCTTAGTTTCTGGAGAACACAGTCAAATCTGCAGGAAGGACCTAATTCCTCCCACATTTTCATGAGCATAGAGGATCAACATCTTTGCCAGTCAGATGCTCTTGTTCTGCTTGTCCCAGAAAACAAGGAAAAGGGGAAGCTTGCATTTACAAGATGACACTTGTAAAGCTGACAAAGAGAACCATGAATAAATAGGGTAGAGTAAACCTGTAGAATTCACTGAAGAAAGTTTTTAATGTATTCTGCAGGATTAGAAAAGCACCAGACTTTTATAAAAGTAATGTTTGCACTGTACTAATTACAGTGGCTGCAAATGATGTTAAGACCCAAAATGTTTTCCCTGGCCTGGCCTAGTGGATTGAAGCCAGAGGGGCAGTAGGAGGTATTCTCTGCTCTATGACTCTCCTCATTTATGATGAACCTTATCCCAATGTTGTTTGTTGTGTCCTTTCTCACTGGTGGTAATAATGTGTGAAAATCAAAAATTTTCATTGAAAGAAAGAAGTGAATTTTTCTCATACCGCAAAAAAAAAAAAAAAAAAAAAAAAAAAAAAAAAAAAAAATTAAAATTGAAAATCTGACTCACAAAGTTTCAAAAAAGCAAAAAGAAAAACACTCAATGAAATCTGCACACGGGTTTTTTTGGTAGATCATGATATGTGAGTGGCTGGTGTCAGCTATACTGAGAATGGCTTCTGGAGCTGGTGGGATCTGCAAGGAGCGTTCCAAGAGGTATGAGGAGGCACGAGTAGCCACTGACAC
>WEIT01002413.1:21012-32072 GCA_013389985.1 Dryoscopus gambensis | reverse complement strand
ATTCTTCCAGTTTTCTTAACTTCTCTGGAGGACAAGTAAACTCTTCCAACTTCCAGGACTGCTGGTCTGATTTTATTTGTCATTATTAAATTAAATATGTCTTAATAGAAAAATGACTTTGGCTTTCTCTGCATGTGCTTTCAGCTGGGAAAAACAATACTGCACTTTAATCACACAGACCATAGGGCACTCTCTGAAGGCACAGAACTCTCTAGGGCCAGATAAAAATGCTGATGTGGAATCTAAAGTGTTTTACAGAGCAGAGGTGCCACATGGTTCTTTAGACCTTCAGAGATATGCAAATTAGTCTGTAATCTCCAGGCTGTGTTATGTTAATTAAATTTCCAATCCTCATTACTGAAGATTTACTTGAAAAAACTATTTATTTAGTGATTTTTTTGAAAGGGTTGGTGAACTAAGGAGTTGCATTTCAAGTACTGCTGCTGCCAGTGTATTGTTTTCAAAGCTTGACAGAAAAAACTCTGAAAGAGCTTCCTGTGTTTCTGCCCTCAGGCTATCCAGGCTATTAATGGCTGCACCAACATGAGTGCTGAAGAGTTCACAAACATTATATTTCAGAAGATAGATGTGAACAATGACGGTAAGAATCTAGGTTTTGTTGACATTGGCAGGGACTCCTCTGCAAGAAGGGATTTGAAGATGCAGCTGAAGAACTGACTGGTTTAAGTCACTGAAAGCCTAAATTTGTTCTTCTTTGCCCTTACTACTTCAGCTTTACAGTGAAGTGTAAATCAACTGACATAGGAATTACACGCAGTAAAGGCTAAAACAGAGGTCTTGCACTGTTCATTCAAAATGCCAGTTCTCTGGTTGCACAGCAAAATGAAAGCATGATTGGCAGTGGGGGAGTAATATATTTGTGTTAGTATAATCTATTTAAAATCACTTAAAAAACAAATAAGATGCATGGTTGCACATGCTCTAGCATGTTCTAAAGATTGGTCAGCATATTGGATGTTCCTTGAAGACTGACTGTCAGCACATGCTAAGACACAGGCTCTTGTTTTTTCCTCAAAATACTAGATTAAGCCAATTGGACTTGCATTTGTAAACTAAAACTTCGTTTCTAACTGAAAACTTGTTACAGATGAATGTCCCTGCTCATACTTCCAATCACGAAGATCCTCCTTCCACTGGCAACTACGTTTTACAGCAATTGCTGTGATCATTGATAAATTTGGAATAGTAGGAAAGCAAAACAGAGTGAAGTCAGGTCACAGACAGAAATTTTCGGCAGTTTGGCAGAGGGAGGGGCATTTTTATGGTATTATTTAATATATTGAGGTTACTCTCTTAAAAAGTTGTTTGCAATAAATAATCAGAGTATGAACAGTGGTCTTGTGATGCATGTGGAGGATGCGCTAGTGGAGGATGTTTTTGACCCACCTCCTTGGCCCTCTCTGGCTGAAGACAAATTATGAAAGGAGTCCAAATAATACAGTCAAAATCTAGCCCAAATTCTATGATTACTCACTGCTTTGGCCTTACATTTACTGCAGGTAATAATTGTATCTAAGCAAGACTATCAGCTGAAAAAATAACTTTTGTGTCATACATTTTAGCAAGGGAAAGCCAGAACATGACATATTCAGAATTATCGTCATAGTGGTTCCCTTTCAAACTATTTCCCATAGTTTCGTAGTTTGAAGTTGCTGGAAAGCAACAGGATTAGCTTAACCTGAGGAATGGGCCAAGTTTTACCAAGTTTAGCTTCAACTATGCTACCTCCCTGTAGCCTTTTAAAGAAAAGTGCAAATAGACAAATAAATTGCAAAGTCCTTCCTTACATTAATATACAATAAATAATCCCATGGGTTATAAAGAACAATTCTTCAGACAATCTCCTGCTGTTTTGCAATTTATTTTCATTATCTCATGGAAATCTGAGGCCTGTCACAGCAGCAGTGAGTCTGGGCCTGCCAGTGTAACTTCATCTGGCAACTGCAGTGTGTTTTGTATGCCTGCACACAGCTACTGGTACTTCAAAACGTACAGTTTGGGATCAAGAGGAGGGAATCCAAGACCAGCTGATCTGAAAAAGCAGGAAAATGATGCAGCCAGGAATGATGAGGCCAGGAACCCCATCCACCCAAAGACCTGTGTCAAAGGCAATACAGAGGGAAGGAGAGGGGAACTAAGAGGTGTCCCTTGGATAGGAGGACAGTTCAGAGGAAGTGAGTGGATAAGCGGCAAAGCAGGATGATGCATGCAAGTGTACAGAGATAGCTTGTTCTGTCTCTGCTTGTGGAATGATTATATAAGGCCACTGGTATTGAAAAAGGAAGTACAAACTTCCTCAGGGCTCTGCAGACCAGCTCCTGGAGAGGGTCTTAGTACTTTCAGTGAAGCCTAAGAACCAGGACTTCTGTCGAATGATGACTTTCCTCTTTATATGAGCCCGTCACCAGTGTTGCAAGGACATACGTGACTAAACGGAAAGCAACCTTTACTGACCATGGCTAGAAAGTGGTTTTTGCATTTTTCAAATGCTGATCATTTTCCTTTTTCATATCAGATGAAATTTCCAAGGCTGCCATGGACAAAAACCAAGACACAAAAAAACCCCTATTGGGAGTACTTAAACCTGAAAACAGCCAAAAGTCAGCTAGCTAAGCATTCACCAGATATACACGCGACTTGGATTGCTGGTCCCCTGCACCCTGGGGCCCTAACTCATCCAGCTATTTTCCTTTTTGCCTGGCCCTTGCCATTTCTTATTTTACTGAGAAATCCTTCATTGTTGTGAATGTAACAAGAAAATTTAAACCATTCTCAGAGGAAAGAATCTGGCTCTTCTTATTAAACCAGCTTTATTTCTCCTCTCAAAGTAAAGCAGTATCACTGGAACAACCCCTGACAGATAATTGTGAACATTTCTCTGTACTGTGCAAACAGACACATGCCTAGAACTGGCCTTTGCTGACAGGGAAAAGAGCAGGAGAAGAGTAATAACTCTAAACAATATCCCTACACTTCAATAAAAGAGATTTTATTGTTGTCTTGGTACTTCCAAGTTATTAGCTGATTTGATATGAGCCCTAAAAATCTAAATGGCCATTTCAGTTCCTTGGAAAGATTTATCTATCAAACCACTTAGCTGATTTTTTTTTCTACATCTGATCCTGGCTCTAAATAATCCTAGTAGTCAACACAGGGACTATGCCCAGTAATCCTTAGCAAACCACACCTAATCTCTGTTAAAACCAACTGTACGATAAATTCCAGTTAGCTTAGAGAGAAGTGGCCAGTACATCTAAATTCAGCCCTGGTACAGGCTTCATTAGTGCCCCTTTACACACATTTATGAGCACTTATAATTGTCTCAGACTTCATTGAAAGCTGTGTTTGACCTGTTTTAACAGGAAAACAAGTGAGTCTGAGTTCTAGGACCTGACTGATGCAAATCGAGAAAACACTAGCAAATACTCTACCTGCATTTTGCTATCAGAAGCTTTCGTAAGGGATTCAACCTGGCATGAATGGTCTTGTGTTAGGCAGAGAGATATTGCTGGGTTTCTCAGTTTCTAAGGAGTATCTGACTTTCTTTTAGGGGAACTGACTTTAGAAGAGTTTATCAATGGCGTGGAAAAAGACGAGGACCTAATGGAGTTGATTACGAAAAGTTTTGACCTTTCCAACGTCCTCAAAGTCATACAGAATGGCAGGAGAAACAGCGTCTGAAGGATCCAGTCATGGAGGTTGTCTCTGTGTCACCATTGCAAGGAAGAAAATATTTGATGTATTCAGAGAGCTTGATGTTGTCAAAGCCTGCCCGGGCAATACTGAGCAGCCTTCTCCAGGAGTAACAATTTTCACTCTTCATATATCTCCTTTTATTTTCTTTATTCTTTCCCTTGTTAATGACTGTGGCAGCCACAGAAAAAAAAAAAAAAACAACTTTGCCTGCATATAATAGAAAAGGTATTTGATGCAGTAAAAGTAACTTATTTGGTCTCTATGCACATGTTGTGGTCAAACCCTGGCTAGCTGCTCACTCACTCCACTCTAGCGGGATGTGGAAGAGTGGAAATGAGATAACTTGTGGGCTGCGATAAAGACAGTTTAATACAGAAAGAAAAGGCGCGCAAGCAAAGCAGAGCAAGACATTCACTCACCATTTCCAACAGGCAGGCAGATGTTCAGCCATCTCCATGGAACGCATGGATCCATCAAACATAAGGATGACTTGAGAAGACAAATGCCATCACTTTGAACATCCCCTCCCTTCCTTCTTCTCACACAGCAGAGCATGACTCCACATAGTGTGGGATATCCCTGTGGTCACTTGTGGTCAGCTGTCCTGGCTCCGTCCCTTCACAACTCCTTGTGCATCCCCAGCCCACTCGGAGGTGGGGTGGGGTGAGAAGCAGAAAAGGACTTGCCACTGTGCAAGTGCTTCTCAGCAGTAATGAAAACATCTTTGCATTATCAATATTGTTTTGGTCACAAATCCAAAACACGGCCTCATACCAGCTACTATGAAGAAAATTATCGCTATCCAAACTGAAACCAGCACATTCTCTTCTGTTCGGACTAATCAATAAACTAACGAAAATAACACAAACTGCAACTTTTCTAGGAGACACAAAGTTAATAATTTTTTTCCTTTAATAATGTGTTCTTTAGCCTACTATCTAAAGTGTGGGTACAAACTTTTAGGACTGGGTTCTATCCAGATGAATTAAGAACAAAGCCTGCTTTGTATTAACCTAACATTTACTCTAATCAGTACTCAAAGTTGGATTAAGGTCTCTGGGAAACACCTCAGTTAGCTTAATATTCCCAAGATGTGTATCCTCCTTAACAAGCTCTCTACTACTCTTGATTTTATTGCATTTGTGAATTAAAATAATGTGATATTTTGATGTTTTTTCCATGGCTCAGCCACTGTTCTTTCAAATTAACCTTTTATAAAAGTGCTGGAATTAAATTCTGTTATCTTTGTGAAGCAAAATTACAAGTTCAAAGAATAGCAAAAATGGAATCATTTTGTAAGGACTCCCAGAGATTTGTGTCCTTTGACTTGTATGTCCTCCTTTGCAAAAAACAATGTTTTTACTGAACTCTTTGCCATGACTGCATGAGACAAAAGTTAAGAGGTATAGGGTAACTTGTACTTCTGCAAAACAGACAGCCTTTCCCTAACTAATTTAGGTCTGTTTGCCCTGCCCAAACATCTGGGTGAAAGCTTTTAGTAATTGAGTCTTTCTGAGAGTTCTACCTCCTGTCAAACTGGCTTGCAATTTTCTCTGAAGGTGGTAGCCAGGAGTGCAGGGAAGGCATTTGCAGATGGCAAGATCACAAATTCTTCATTTTTTTAGGAAACCAGACTCAAAACAAAACAATCTTACTTTGTAAATAACAAAATTAATTCTACGAGCTGAAATGGAATGGCATTAAATGTCTGCAAAGGGAAAACTGTAATTCTTTTTGGTTATATCAGGATTTATTCTCTCTCAAGTCTGTAACAAATTTTATCAAATTACTATATAGTATCATAAGACTAAATTCTCCTTGTCTGACAGTGCCCTGCAGGCATCACACTAATTATTGTTAGAAACATCAGAATTATGCAAAATAATTTGTGTAAGGATTGGTGCAGGTTGAACAAAACAGTTATTAAGACTTCAATACGAAAGTGTTTTTCTTCCAAATTCACTTTAAATCCATGTCCATTTGCACATGAAATGTACTCCATCATCTACAATTATTATCCCAGGTTCTGGTTGATCAATGGAATAGAGAAAGAATATGCAACATGCATCACTTGACATTATAAACAGTTCTGACATTATAGTTCTGACATTTGAATCTTTTATGTCCTTAATAAAAAAAATTTAAAAATAAAATGATGTATGAGTTTTCTGGTGCTTTGAATTTTAAGTTCTTGTATTTATTCATCTTTGACACATAAATATGTCACTGTCAGTTTTCTCACATCCAGACTTCAGAAAGTCACTTTTCTTAGTCTAATGCTTTTGTATTTAAAGCCAAGTAGGGTGGTGTCCTTCAGGACTGGCTTTACAATATTGAAAATAAAATGGTCCAATCTAAGCAGATTGAGCATATGGAAACAGCTGTGTTTTGGATTCTTGGTTTTAAATTAATGAAGCGATAGACTTGAAAAATAACTACTATATACGTACACTGACTCCTTTTCTTTATAAGTGGATTTTAAAAGGATTATTTCCATTTAAATTCGCCTAATTTTTCTGCATAACTGTAATTAAATGAAGTGAATTAGCAATTCTGGGAGAGTTCTGTGTTGCATTAAAAAACAATGTTTATAAGGAAATTCTTGGCCAAATTTTGTTAGACCAAATTAAGAAGGTGTAGCTAAAATGCTCAACTTTCTACACTAATCTAAAATCATTTAACAGAAACGGGTGTAATTAAGAAGCAAGTATCTGTGTATTTTAATGTAAACACTGTGGCACATCATTTCAAAAATTATTTATCTACAGTAAGATTCTATCTAATTTTTTTAAGTTGATTAACATACATTTCCTTTGATGACTTAAACACAATTTGATAAACAGCTGCTTGAGATAAATGCAATATGGCCATAACTTCTTTATAAACTTATCAGCTGCTCATCAAGCATATCAGTGAAATCAGGTGACACATGGAAAACCTGTCAAGTGTGACCCCTCCTCCTAAAACCTTGTTCTGAAACAACATGAAACTGCAACTCATCGTTCTGGGGGTGATTTGTAGTCACAAACGTATAGTGTAAGTTGACCTGACAAGCAGAATGCCTATTGCTGGTTGAATAGAGAGCAGAAAAGGAAAAAGAAAGCCCAGTGTTAGTGCATGTTATGTACACACCTTAGCTAACACTTCAGTGTTTAGGACATTGCTGACCTGATGATCCTGAGGGCTGCTTGAGCCCACAGGGTGCTTTTGCTTAGCAGCCCTGCACAGGAGAGAAAAGGCATTATAGCATATGTTCTAAAGAACTGTCTTTGTCAACAAGATTGATGCAGATGCCAGCTGTGAGTGTCTGGAGAAGCTGGACTGCCTGCATCATCATCAGGCTTTAATTAAAGACAGATATGCACTGAGAATAGCTAATCGTTTTGTCAATATATTCACCTTGGAAAGAATCACAGGTTTCAAATTCTCTCTGTGTAGCTGGATGAGCTTTGCCAATCCACAGGATAATTGATAGTTTCTCTTCTAATAGAAGTTCTTTTAATATTAGAAATCCTTATGACTATGTTTCATTGCAGCCAAACTGCTAGGGGTAATTAGCCTGACAGTCTCCTTTTTCAAACAATTCCTAATTGTCATAAAACTATCTCCTTTTATAGTTGCTCAATATGCTAAGAAAATAAATAGTTTTGTTTGGGGATTTTTTTCCTGAGAATATGGAAATTCAAAGCCACAAGCAAACTGCTTGCCTTGTAGATATGATATCAGCATTAACAGGCAGGATTAAACCTTACACTATATTTATGCATTCATGACGAAGTGGGATAATAGCTCTCTGTGATGTGGAAGAGATCTCACAGCTGAATTTTGCTTTTGCTCTTATGTAAGATTAGCTGTACTATACAAACCATAACAGCTAAAAATTCAGCTAAATACTCGAAGCTGGAGTTCCCTGCATGCAAGGGCATATATCCATTTACTTGATAAAATTTTTCACATGGAGAGATTTCTAGAAGTCTGGCATGATTATAGAACTTGCTGAAGATTCAGAGAGGGATTTTTTAAAATCTTCTGCTAAATATGGTAGCATACTCAGAAGACTGGGCAATCACCAACATTCTGAAGTTTAATGAGGGCGAGTGCTGGATTTTTCATCTGGGATGGGGCAACCCTGGGTGTAGGTACAGACTGAGGAATGAGACACTGCAAAGCAGTGCTGTAGAAAGGGACCTGGGGATGCTGGTCAATGGCAAGTCGAACAGGAGTCAGCAGTGCCCTGGCAGCCAAGAGGGACATCCGTGTCCTGGGGAACATCAGGCACAGCATCACCAGCCGGGCAAGAAAGGGGATTGTCCCACCCTGCTCTGCACTGGGGCAGCCTCACCTCGAGTGCTGGGGGCAGCTTTGGGTGCCGCAATAAAACAAATATTAAACTACCAGAAGAGTGTCCAAAAGAGGGCTTGGTGAAGGGTCTTGATAGGAAACTGTCTAAGGAGGAGCTCACTCATTCTGTTCAGCCTGGAGAAGAGGGGAGATCTCATTGCAGCCCTCAGCTTCCTTGTGACGGGAAGAGGAGGGTAGGAACCAATCTCTTTTCTCTGGTAACCAGGGATAGGACCCAAGGGAACGGCCTTAAATTGTGTCAGGGGAGGTTTAGGTTGGATATTGGGAAAAGGTTCTTCCCCTAAAGAGCGGTAGGCACTGGAACAGGCTTCTAAGGGAAGTGTGGTCACAGCACCAAGGCTGACAGAGTTCAAGAAGCACTTGGACAATGCTCTCAGGCACAGGGTGTGACTCTTGAGAATGTCCCGTGCAGGGCCAGGAGCCGAACTTCAGCTATACGGATCATCGTTGGACTACGTGGATCAACCTGAAAAGTGACATCTTCTACTTAGGCCTGCATTGATTTTTGCCTTACAGCAGCCATGTGAGAGAAGAGTCAGCCACCAAAGGTAACTTCGACAGTTAATGTAAAGGCATTGCTGAATGACTACCTAATGATTACTTCCACCTCCTCTGCTGCAGAATCATGGAAGTGTTTGGGTTGAAAAGGACATTAAAGATCACCTAGTTCCAAATCCCCTGCCATGGGCAGGGAACCTTCCACTAGACCAGTTTACTCAGAGCCTCATCCAGCCTTGTCCTGAACACCTCCAAGAATGAGGAGTCCACAACCTATAAGAAAATTTAAAATACCTTGTGTTGCATCCTGTGAGGATGCTACAAAAGGGCCAGCAAAACCCCAGACAAGGAGGGTTCATTGGTGGGATGGCCCACTGCTGGAAACATCCCCCAAGTTAGGGTGAGCTCCCAGGAGACCTTGCCTTCAATATTATAATATATGGATGCCCTGTGCTTAAGATTGGTTCACTGTTCTCCACCCCTTTTATTCCATGTTAGCACCATCTCTAGAAATTTCTTTCTGATTGTCACCCCCATTGGCTCCCTTCCCCTAGTCTCTCCTTCACTGTGTTCCCATTGGCTCCCTTACCCCTGCTCCACCCCCTGGCCCTCAGCCCATTGGTCCTGATGCTCTGCCCGCCCTCCAGACCCCACATATAAACCGAACCCTGCCCTCCATCTTGTCTTTTGTCCCTGGACCCATCTGCACATGGACCCTCCAATAAACCTGGTTGCTGAACCCCACACAGAAGACCCTTCCCCCCTCCTTTGTTGCCGGCTGTCGCCTCATTCCTGCATGTGTGTGCGCGTGTGCAGCTGCGTCTTCGTGTGGCCCTCTGTGCTGAAGCGGCTTCCCCTGGCTGGGGGCCCTTCTGGAAGGCTGCAGCAACTCACCATCGCCCCATGCTGCGGCAACCTTGCTAGGCAGTTTTTACTGTGCTTAAACACTGTATTGAAACAATAACTTTTGAGTTGCTAAACCATCTGGCACCAGTTTGAAAGTAAGGCCTGAATTTTTTGTCTCATTTCAAGCTGCACTGTTTACAAAAACTATGTCCTGTGCAGAATACTGGAGATGCTGGGAGGAAGGACTGGATGGAGTCACAGAACACCCAAAAAGACCTGGGGAAAGAAGCAGGGTAAGAAACCTTAAAAGGGAAAGGAGGTAGCAAAGATCAGGCCTCATCAAAGGAATAACATGACATGTCAATCTCTGTCCCAAAGAGACATATTCTAAAGGAAAATCTAAATGTCAAAACATGGAAAAGAGGAGAAGGAAGAAGAGACTGAGGCTACGGAGAGGCATGTTCATGTTCTGTGCTTCAGACAATACCTGACAACAAGTGCACAACAAACCAGAAAGTGTATGGTACTCAATCTGAGAGTCCGTCTGAAATTTGGACTTCCTCGCTGCCCTAATGGAACTGAAAAACTTCCAACAATGCACTGAAGGTAAAGCTCAAAAGAGGTCAGACATATTAGCCTGTCATCTCTTTATCATCTCCTGCACAAAGGTACAAACTAAAATTGTCTTCTGAAATTTTCTAGCATTCAGAAGAAACCAGATTTGCAATGTTACAAATAAAGAACCTGAAATAGTGACAATCTGCCCAGCAGTTTCTTCTGCACTGGTACTGCACCTGATTTCTTAAATGCCAAGGGAACTAACTACTCAAGATGTCTTCTGTTTATTTGCTGAGAATGTTCAACAGCTCAATAAAACGAAGGTACTTTTCATTGTTCCTCTCTAGATTATTTTCATTAGCTGTGCAAGTTAGCAAAGTAGCAACCAATGTGTTGGCATGCAGAATTTTCCATGCTGTGGAAAACTGCTATTTATTTAGGAAACACAGTAAATTCTTCCTCCCAAGTCACTACATGATCTCTGAATGGCAGTTGGCAGCTGAGTCTGAGCAACTGACATAAAGAGAAAATGGTTAGTATTTTATTCTCCTATCCCATGAGCCATCTAGTCATTTGCATATATGTAGCAATTATAGATGTTTTAAATTTCACCTTTCCTGGAAAACTCAAAGTACGCTCAGAATGATAAATGAATATGAACTTATAGTCCATTTGTGGTCCCATATAAGTCAATGATCCCATTGATTGCAAACCAGAACAGAATTTCTTCACTAACATCTAAAGAATATATCAAATTCTTCATTTATTCAGACTCATATAAACCTTTTATGTAGCACTTTTATTAACCTTTTATGTATTTCTGTGGGCTACTGCTGAAGGATATAGGGAAGGAATGAAGTAAGTATTTTGAAAACACTTTTTAAAAACAGGTGATGTATTATAATCATGATCATTTTCCTTTTAAAAACCAATGAAATATTCATGGAAAGGGCTGACACAGTTTTGAGGGTATCACAAGAGACTAAACTCCCATCACGCTTCAGGCACAGCTTTTCATTCTTACCATCCATTCACATGCCCCTTCCATCCTTGTTCCCAAAGCAATAAAAATTATGTGG
>WEIT01002413.1:10520-20983 GCA_013389985.1 Dryoscopus gambensis | reverse complement strand
TTTTTTTTTTTTTTTTTACACTTGCAGCATACCTCCGGCACTTAGCTTTAATGGTTCTGGACAATATTGGAACAGTTTGCACTTTTCCTTCTCTTTTTATTTAAATTACAAATATTTGACAAACTGCTTCTATCCTGGAGGATTTCAAATCCCCTCAGATTTAAAACACAGCTCACTTCTAAAAAGCTGCTAACAGAAGAAAAAGTGAACATTTTTAATTAAACATGTTTTTATTGTTCTTATTATAGTAAGGGCGCTCATATCAAAAGAGAATCTTTTTTCCCTTGTCCTCGTTTATTTTTTAATTAGGTCAGTCTTCCCTTGCATATCCTGTTCACCAGCTCAGCCTCTAATGGCAGTGTCTGTTAGCAATCAGCTTCTAGAAAAGCATATAATAATTTAGTCATCTTCTAAGTCATGGAGAAATACACAAAAATACACCAAAAAAAAAGCAGGCATTTTTAAGGATCAATCAATTTTTTTCATTATCTAAGACGGTGAGATTCCCAAGTACCCAAGTTAGAAACTGCTTTTTCTTAGCTCATCAGTTGCAAGAGGAAGTTCTTGTAGTGGTAGGTCAGCACATGAGACCCACCATCTTGAGAAGCTTACATAAAAAAATCAAGCAAAATAAATACATAGTGTTGCTCCCCAAAAGGGAGGCTCCCAGAAAGATGTGTTCTGTCTGCCAGGGTTAGGTAAATTCTTCTGGAGAACACAATTATAAATCTTAATTTGCTATTTTCTGGTGGTTTTGATTGTTGTAGAGAGCACATCTGTGCCCACTCAGATACAGGATGCGTTCTGCTGTCACCTTCACAGCCTCCTCTCTAGAAAAGTGCCAAATGCTGCCACACCTTTGGAGAGAAGATAAATGTGCACAATAGGCAAGAAGCAATTGCCAGAACTAAAGGGAACTGCTAACCAATGATCTTAAAATAGCGAAAAGGAGGATGGACATGTAAGAAATTACTGTCCTGCAGGTATAAAAGTCAGGGAGTAACAGTCCAACAAATCACACAATCACACAGTCAGGGAGTGGCTTGGATTGGAAGGGACCTTATCTAGTTACAAACCCTCTGCCGTGGGCAGGGACATCTCCCACCTGACTAGGTCGCACAAAGCCCCACACCTCCTGGCCTTGAACACTTCCAGGGAAGTTCACAGCTTCTCTGGGCAACATGTTCCAGAGTCTCACCACGCTCACAGAAAAAAATTTCTTCTTAATATCTAATCTAAACCTGCCCCTTTTCAGTCTGAAGCCATTCCCCCTTGTCTTGTCACTACCTGCCTTTGTAAAAAGTCTCTCCCCATCTTTCTTGTAGGCACCCTTCAGGTGCTGGAAGGCCACAATTAAGTCACTTCAAAGCCCTCTCTTCTCTAGGCTGAGCAATCCCAATTCTCTGAGCCTTTCCCCTAGAAAATGTGATCTATCCCTTTAACAATCTTGGTGGGTCTCCTACAGACTCACTGATTGCTCATGTCTTTTCTCCTGTTCCCACTGTTTTGGTCTGCTTGTTGCTGAGGTGGGTTTTTCCCCCTCCAAACCCTTTCTGCTTTCTTCTACTTGTCCAAAGTACTACCGCAAGATGAAGGGAGAGGGAACCAGACCCTGAGAACAAGCAGGAGGGGACAGATAAAAATGGCTTTTTGGCATCTGGGGAGTAGCTTAGTGACGGAGAAAATTTTTACTTACATATGTGCTACTCGCACTGCTTGGTTTCATTTCTTTCATTTCTGCTTTGCATTAAGGTTCAAGACACACTGAGAAGAAGAATCTTCTTTTTTACTGGAGAGATATAATCAAGCATCCTTTCCTATATATCTAAAACAGAGACATCTGGAAATGAGAGCCATGGTGCAAGGAGGTCTTGTGACACTATTCCCATGACAGGGCTCTAGTAATCATTGAAAAGCATTTCACATGTTGTGGTAATTTGCAGTAAAAACTGCCACAGATGGTGTTAGTTAACTTTTGCAGAGTTTGTGAGATTAGTATTTGGCTACAAGTCTATCTCCACATGTTTCTGTGATACCGAAGAGTGCAGAGATAGAGCAGCCCAAATAATCACAAATTTTTCTTAAAGGAGATTTTGTTAAGACTCAATATCACTACAACCTCTGTAGTAACATGGGGACCAGATACAGTGAGCTGTATAAATCCAGCTCTAATTTCCCTTCTCTAAATAATCCTACTATATATCTGCAAATGATGCCTGATTGGCTATTGTTTCTCCACACACTGCTAATCCATGTAATCCTTTGAAACACATAAGCAAAAGGTACAACCCCTTCACTTGCAGCTCCTTTGCTCCCTCCCAGCACCCGTCTCCTTGCTGAGACAACCTTACCCCCCACCTCACAGTATAGGTCTGTGTTGACCTTACCAGACCTCCTCTAATCACAGAGGAATGTCTAAGCAAATAAACGTTAACCTTATGCATCATAATAAGGCAGGAAAAGCAATACTTTTGTTTTCTTTCTAAATTGTTTGATTTAATTGTGCCAAAAAGCAAACTGAATCTTTAACTGAGCATATTGGGTTAAGCGATGGGGAGCACAACATTCATCTCATCAAAGCAGCACAACAAACACACACACAGCTCCAAGTTACACAGTAGGCACTAGGGGTGCCGGATGATGTCAAGGACCATGGTATAAGTGGGTAGACTGGGAATGTGTCCTCGAATGGGGCGTTTCCATGCACAGGTTCCATTTGGAAGCACTGAGCTGGCCTGTGTAGTGGGTGTACAGCTGGAGTACTCTACTATGAATCCGTGAGTGTTAGATGCAGGATTGGACAAGTGAATGTAGGCGAGGTGCATCAGGACGCAACAGCTCTCCAGAGCCCTATGCTCTCGACTTGCTACTTTGACTGTTTCCTTCCTGGATAAATCATAAGAAGAATTAGTTTATATCTTCTTGTTGGTTTTGTGTTGCTTATTGGTTTTTTCTCAAGTAGGGAGATGTTGTTCCTTCTTCTGGCCTTGAGAAAAGATCCTCCATGCATCCACACTGTGTGCACTGTGATTGCTCAAGGAGGTTTTCAAGGCTTTTTCTGTTCCTCTTGACCTTGCTCCTAATTGTATCTACCTGCACCCAAGCTACCCCTACCAAGGCATCACAGGTTTTTATTTTCTACCTAGCACTTGCTTCGAGGTCTTTTATCCCTTTTGAATTTTTTCTTTGCACCCCAATTCTTCAGCTACCTTCACACAGACTCTATCTTAATTTCAAAGTATTCTTCATGTATGAAATTTCCTTCCACTTTCTTGAAGAGATGTCACAGAAGAAGGCAACTGAAGGGTGGGGGCAGAAAGAGGAAGGACAGAAATTCAGAACTCCATGCACCAATGCAACTGCCCTTTGCAACTCAGANTTCACAGTCATCAGGAGTCAGAGCTCCGAGACAATCAGGACATGTCGGTAAAGCTATGCTGCCCACTGACCTTGTAGCCATGAATTCTTACAAGCTTTGCAAAGGGGGAAGGATGCACAGCACACCCTTTTTTGGGTAGGATATAAGTCAGTTTTACAACACAGAGGCATACATGCCACATAACTCTGACTTAGCCAGGTACCTGCTATACAAGAATACCTGAGAACACAGCAGCATATTTGAGGACTTCCTGGTGTGTAGAGATGGTGTCCATGCCCTGTGTAACCCTACCATTCTTGCTAATGCTGCAGTCTCAGTTATTTGGAAGCCACTGAGATACTGCTGCCCTGGCTACATTCACATCTCCCTTTGCAGGGCAGACCCAGCAACACTTGACTTCCATAAACGTTGTCCTAGATGTAAGAGAAGCAGAGGATTGAAAGCAGAAGGGAAATATTAGCTCTGTCTGAGTGTCCTCGGTTACAGGACACTCAGACATAGCTCTGTTTTGTTTTTGTTCTCCACAGAAGTGAGCTTAGCTTAGAAGGGTGTAAGTCTTCACAACCACAGCCCAGAAAAACAATTTCCTGTTTTCTCCTGGCAAACACTAACTTCTGCTCTTTAATCCCACACAGCCTCTATAACCAGACACAGCCACAGCACTTGTACCATTCTGAACATGGCCTTTCACTCCCTGCATACAGTAGTTCTCTCAGACAACTGTAAATGTTTATGAGCAGTTTTCTAATAAAGACATAGGCACATCCTTGTAATGAAACCAATCTTTTCTAGCTGAGGAATCATTATAATTTTATCTGATTTGAGGGACCAGGCACATGTTGTTCAATCATGAAGACCAAATATTTATTCTGACCACTTCAAAAATACCTTGTGGGCTAATGTTGGCTTGCCCAGCTCTTTGTTAAACAACTGCAAATGAGAAACATTCAAGAAATCACAGCTTGTTTGTGCGTAATTTGTATACTTGGTGCAGAAACTGCCATGTATCTCAGCTAAATCACTTGCAACAAATAATTCCACCATTCAGCACAGATGTTAAGCATTGGAACTTTACAGAATATTATGGAAATGTATCTTCCATCCTCAGGAGATGGGAGAATTTTAATTCCTGGCACTGAACACAGGCTTGAATGAGAATATGATTAAACTTTTATAACTGCTCGATGTTTTCTTGGCTCAATCAATATTCTTTTCAATAAGCCCTTGGCCTGTTTCGGAAACACTGCCAATATTTGTTGTTCAGTAAATGGGGTTTTATTCTTCATTCCCACTGATCTGATCAACAGAATGACATTGATCACAATGAGTGCTGTGTTCAAACATTTTAAAACAATTTAATCTGCTCATGCAGGACACAGGTTAGGTAGCAGTGATGATTACAGCACATCTTTTAGTGGCCTCTGTTACAGATGAATGTGCTTTTATATCACCTCCAATGTATCCGACTGCAATCAACCATTTGTGCAAGCTTGCAGGAACGAATGGGGTCACAGCGGTTGCTTCCTTTCCTTCAAAGGCAGATCTAAAGGGACACAACAGGCAGTCGTGCGTGCCTCAGGAGGACCAGCATCCAGGGGAGAGATCCTGAGCCTTCCAAACTGACATATGCGGGACACCCAGGGGAATTGGCTATGATTAGTTAGATGTAAATACTGTCAAGCAGGGGGATGCTAGACCAGAATTTAGGGTGCGCTTACAGCCTACTTTCCAATGTGCCAACAGCATGTGCACAACCTTGGGCAAACCACTTAGCTCTGTGCCTTGGGTTTTCTGTCTATCAAGGCAAGGTTAATAACTTGCCATGTTTTGTGAAGCACTTTGATACCTGTGCAAGAGAGGGGCATGATGGGACCGTTGAGTTGTGGCATTTGTTCAGCACTTTGGTGACACTCAGTTCTTTGCCAACCCAAGCAGGAGCTACAGAGCTACTTATACAAAATGCCAGAGAGAGTGAAGAGTTTGGAGCAAAAGTCAGTCCAAACAGTTTCAACAGATTCTGAAAACTGAGGACAGTGGTGAGTAGTGAAAGGGACAAGAGTCGCTCATTCCTTTTCAAGGAATTCTCATCCTTTGCTTCACTGGTAATACAATCCTATTAGGTCAGATTCCTGAGCTTTGCGCCCTGTGTCCTAAATCATTAAAAATTACTTTTCTTCTCACTTCCGTATTCCCACATGGGATGGAAAAAGTATTGACCATTTTCATGGTGATTGGTGTCCTAGTAATTGCTTATTCCTCTCGTCACAGACAGTGTAGGTGAACTTGGGACCTGCCTTTATAAATGAGCTGGCAGTCAGATACATTTCAGTGATCAGAAGGCTTCAGAAATAACCAGGTTATACAGCAGAAATAAGCTGCTGTAGGCTGAATCCTGACAGCAGCCAAGCCTCCACATGCACCCCAGGACGGGGGAGAGAATATGAAGAGAAAATGTAAGAAAACTGAGAAGTCAAGAGAAAGACACTTAAGTGATGGAAGGGGGAAAACAATCCTGTGAAAACTTAAGTGATGCAAAGCCAATGACTCACTATTTCCCACAACGGAAGTCTCCAAGCAATGGCCAACATGAAAGAAAAAAGTCCTTATTTTCTCCTTCCTCTGTCCCAGGTTTTACTGCTGACCATAGCGTTGCACAGCATGGAACATCCCTTTGGTCATTTCAGGTCAGATTTCTTACTGCATCCCCTCCCAACTTCTTGCACAGGTCCAGCATACTTATACTGGAGTCAGGGAAGAGCAGCACAGTGGGGGAAAAAAAAAAAGCCTTGTGTTTGCAATCACTGTTCAGCAATAGCCACACAGTTATTGTCTTACCAACAGCACTTTCTTTAGCCACAAACCCAAAACTTAGCACCAAGGGGCTGCGATGAAGGGTTACCTTCATCCTGGCCAGATCCAGTACATCAGGACCAAAAAAATGCAAAATAGCAAAGTCCCATTCTGGCAGAGGAATGATTAGACTGAAACTAATACAATTACTCCCAAACAAAATTACACATGCTCTTGACAACTGGAGACAGTACAAAGCCTTCAGAAGACAAGCAATCCAGCAAGTGCAGCCTTAGAGCCTGCTCCAAATGTGCTTCCAGCAGGCCTGCACACAATTTTCAGAAATAAGGACCTAAATAATGTTACTCAACCCAGGACTGCGTTTGAAAGCTAAGCAAAGTTTCTGACTTGACAAGCAAGACTTTTGATGCCTTCCTGATGGCCAAATGTGTTTGGTTTTTTGTTTTCTTTTCTTTTGTGCTTTATATAAGCAGAGTAATGGAGTGGTTGGGTGTGTTTAATTACGATAAGGTTTGGAAACATTTGTCTGTTTAACAGACACTCATGCAGGGACTGCCTTATGTGAAGAAACTAATTTATGACTTTGGATGGAGTTGTATGTAAGAAGGAGTAAAATAGTGCTTTCCCTCCTACCCCTCAGAGAGCAGGCTCCTTGCAGAGGGAATGATACAAAGCGCCTGCTGCAGCATCTGGCTTGTGCTGACTCTTACTGTGGTGTTTTCCTGGGATGCTCACACTCCCCTTTTCCACAGCTCTCCTGCATGCCAACAGCTACTCCCCCCTCCACTCTCCTCTGTGTTTTTTTACAGTCTCTGAATCTCTAATTATATTCACTGGCTTGACACAAGCTGAGCTGTGCAAGGCTTTCTGGAAAAGAGCAGGTTTTTTATGCTTTCATACTCCCTTGTACAGAGAGAGCAGCATGCAATCCGGAAGAGATATACTGAAGAGAGAGGAGTTTGTCATTTCAACAGTCAGTGTCATGTTTTGGCTGTATCTGAAGATCAACATTTACAGAAAATAGATGTGTAAATTGCTTTTTATATGGATCTTCAGAGGTTGCTTTCAGAAAATTATTTATTATTCCAGATGCCTAGGTAGTCAAGGATACTGACTGACTGGAGAGAGTTCAGAGCAGAATAGTAAAAATGATCACTTAGTGCAAATGTTTTGATTTACTTTTTTTTTAAAGTGATGAAAAGATTAAAGGGATAAAATACAGCTTGAGGGTGGACTTAAAGATGAGCTGGGAAGGACACAGGCCTCTCCAAATATGAATAAACACCATGAATAAAACAATTACGCATAGCAGTAAACCACAGGGTAAACAACGACACACACAACTCAGAGCCACAAATTATTCTTCTGCAAGTCAAACTAATCAAAGAATAGTTGAAGTTAAATCTTCTGTTGAACATTTCTGCACAGACTTACTCAACAAAAGGGCAGAAGATGTAGAGCTTGGACAGAACAGAGGATGAGCTTCTGGTGCTACACAGGCACCAAAGAAGTTTTCTTCTTGAAATGTCTGTTTCTGTATCATATTAATATATTCTCTTTTCTAGCAAAAAATGGCACAATGTTCACTGTTTACTTAGTCATAAGATTAAAATGATGCTGGCCATCTTCATACCATAGGGAATTTCTTGCTGACAGTAGTATGCCCTTTCCCAGTGGCAGAGCAAGAGTGACAACCTAAGAGCCAAGATTCAGAAGTCTGGCTGTGTACTGCCTGCGGAACCAGGACATTTCCATCTCCCTAGTGGCACAGCACGAGGCCCCTGCTTCCTCATGGCACATAGCACAACTGCACCTTTACAACCCCGGTATTCCCACCCAAATGAGGACTGCAAACCACTGCTCCCAGGACTCAGCTTATTCATGGCTTCAGAAATAGTTTAATGATTTATTAAGTATCTTTACTGGAGCAGAACCTGAGACAGGGGTTTTGTTAAGCCTGGTGCTGCATAAATAGAAGACAAATGGGAAGTCTCTGTTAATTTGCAACCTCAACAATTAAACAAGAGATGAAAAGCAGCAGACACAAAAAGGACTACAGAAGAGTGTTAGAAAAGATAGACCATTCCGGTCACAAAAGACAAATTAACAGATGCTACTTCCTATATGGATCTTTCATCAGGGTTTCTACACTATAGCTCTTCCTTGTTGTCTTTCTTTAGCTTGTCAACAGTTTGATCCACAACCCTTTGGATCAAAGGGTTTTGCAGTCTACATAAACTCACCCAAGCATTAGCTAATCTTTGTCGACTTTGAGGTTCTTAAAGTCATGTAGTTTGAAATTTTTTGGTTACACATTATTAAATGTACCAGTTACTGCTGGATTAGGACAGTTTTCATACACAACTGCTGAATGTTACTCATTTTCTCCTACAGGTGGTAGAAGAAATTTTTTGCACTTGAGTGCTCCTGTCACTCTACTGAGGTGTACCATGAATTCAAAAAAGACAAAAGTAACTTCTGGATAAAACTGAAATAACTGGATCATACCTTTGTTTTCCTAGGTTGGTGATTACCTCAAATATAAAATGTCAGGGTTGACTTCTATTATTTCTAGTATAAAATTACATATTAAGGAATTAAAAGACATTAAGACTGTAAAGTGAATAAATCCTAAGCTAGGAAATATCAGAGGAAAGTAATTAATCTCATCCTGTGTGCACTGTATTTCAATCTTCAGTTACCAAAGCACTGCAAGGGGATCACAGAACCCCATAATGAAGGCCATGATGACCTCCGGTGAAAAAACAGAGATATTCTGATGCTTCTTTTTTCCCCATAAGTGACTTAATAATGCATTTTTTCCCATATGATTAGCACTTTCAAAGTTGGAAGTATTGAACAGTAAGTTACCTGTTACTTCCTTTTATTCTTCTCTAAATGTGGCGCTCCAGGTCTCATTCTCTACACACCATGTAAAGCTTGCCCTGAATATATATAGATTCATTTGTCTACTAATAAAATCCCTACTACTATTCCCAACTATCCCAATATTTTATCATGTTGAAAGTATAACAGAAATTATATTTAAACTATTCAAGGGAATAAATTTAGTAGTATATTCTACCTATGAGAAAGGAAAGATTAAAGGGACTTGCTTCAAACTACTGAAGGCCCACCAATTTTGTCAATCTCTGATACAGAGATTCGAATTTATTCAGGGTAGTTACACTTTTTTTTCCATATTTTTAAATCTTAGGAAGTTTATATAAGCTTTGATATATTCAAAGCACGACTTCCATCAAAGTAAATATAAAGAGAAAGCATTGAGAGCTTCTGCAAATGTACTCCCAGGTGTGTATCAAGAAAATAAAGAACGTGAAGTTAGGTGATCCTCAGTAATATTCTGGGTTTTTTAAAATTTGTCCTGCAGTCACCCTGGTGGGAGTAGAGTGACAAATGTAGGAGCGGGATCTGGTTTGTCACCTTGGAATTACCACACTCATCTTTTCTCTTCCTGCAAGCTGAAATCAACACTTCAGTACTCTTCTCCATGGTTTGCTCACCACACACATGTGACTTAAGCACTGAGCACAGTATTTCATGCAGCGGTGGCAGAAAATCATACCCTGAAAACAGGTAAGGCCTAAATGAAGAACCAGAAAAAGGGTAAGACCTGCCAAAAACAGAATAAGGCCTTAGTGCAGAAGTTGTCAGCTGTGAAAACTTCACAATCACACACTAGTAAGAATGCTTAAATGGGGATGAAACTATGTGTTTTTCTGAAATCCTGCCATTTAAAAAAATAAAGTTTATTACTGCTGAATAAACAGTACGTGAACACAGATCGGCTTTAAACAATAAGGCATTATGAAAAATGCATCTGTCTTCACATTACCAAAATGCCAAATGTTTTTGTAATGGAGGTTCCAGGGAATCTGGTGCGATGATGGTATTCTGCTTTCTAAAAAATCTTTATTTATAGAAAATCAATGATTACTTAAATAATATTGGGAAGGAACAGAATGCCCAGTGCCAGTGGGCAGGTAACGCTTTGGCTCTGCCAGTTCCACTCCTCCCCAGAGGCCTCCAGCCTGCAGCCTTAGGGGACCAGCTGCAGAGGGACTGGGGAGGGCGTGACTGCCGGCAGCCACTGACCACCAAACTCCCCACCTCGATTCCTCTGACGGTCCGTGCGAGTCCTACAGAGAGACACCGCTCTGTAAAGCTCTGCCCAGGCTGGAGAGAGCCCCTGGGCATCTCCTTTACCGGCGGCGGCGCGTCCTGGCTGTAGGGCATGGGCCTGGTGCCCAGG
>WEIT01002413.1:0-10271 GCA_013389985.1 Dryoscopus gambensis | reverse complement strand
CCATGAACAGCATCCTGGAGCGGGTGAGCTCTGGGGCCGGGGTGGCCGCGGGCTCCGGGCGCCGTCCTGAGGCGGGCGGGGAATCGGGGACTGAAGGCAGCGGTGCCGTCTGTGCTGGGCCGCGCACTCCTGTGCCTTGGCAGGAGCGAGCTCGCAAGAGCCAGCTCCCGGAATACAGCCACAAAACGGGACACCCGAGACTGCCGGTGTTGGATAAACCACTTAGTCCCAAATGCTCGTTGACTTGATAGTGCCCTTAACCCCGATTATCTGGTGTCAGACGGTGGGTTTTCAATGGAAATACAGAAAGTGGGGGACTCCCCCCGTGAGCCCTCCTTCCCCGAGAGCCATTTTATGTTAAAGCTGTGGGAATGGTCCCCCTCCGCGCACAGACGCGTGCAGCATGTGGGCTTTCCCTTTCAGGAGATGTTTTGTGCTGCCGCTGGGCTAAGTGTGGCTCGAGAAGGTTTTTCTCGTCCAGTGGCACACTGGATATTTTTACATGTCCTGAGCTGTTGGTCTTCGGTGGGGGCTGCTTTTAGTTATTACAGAGAAAGTTCGGGTGAAACTGTAAGAGAGCAACTTAGCTGCTTTTGAAAACTCTCCGGAGCGCTGGTTTGGCACTGGCTGGTTTACGCCTTGAGGTTGAATGGCTTGCACACGTGCTTAAAATATACCGGTTTCCTCTAAGAGTTAATGTTTCCAGATTGCTGACTTCTAGCTTTAGCCAATAAAACTGATAATTTCATGTTTTGGATACAACAAAATTGTCCTATAAACAATACGTAAAATACGCATTAAAAACATTGCTTTGATCGTTTATTCTAATATTTAATGTTTCTTTTTATTTAGTATAATCAGCCTTTTGAAGATGACTTCCTTGTTTCCATGGATACTCTCACTTATGATACACCTGACGGTAAGATCTTCTTAAAGCTGCAGTGTTTACACTTAGTAAAGTGTTTAGACTTAGTAAAGCATGCAAGTGTTGACAGCTATAGAATATTCAAGTACAACTGAAACTAAAATTTGTTCACTTAGGTATGACATGTCATATGTAGACTTTGGTATAATACCCAGAGTTTACTCCTATGTGCAGTTTTAGTCTATTGCATCCTCCATTTTAGACAAGACAAGCGCTATTATAGTTTAGGATAAAAACAGGTAATGTTTGAGTGACTTGTACGAAGAATCAAAATGGAGAATACTGAGAGGAAGCAAAGGAATGGAGATTTTAGCGGGAGTTGATATGCATGAATGGATTGTGTATTTTCATCTTCACTAAGTATTCTGAATACTGCTCTGACAAATTTGTTATGCCAAACTCCAATCAGGGTGGAGTAGGTAGACAGTCTCTTTAACTTTTCATTGAATATTCCCATGTCGTTAGCATAAATCTACACCATGTGGGGCCGTGACAGTATTTATCCAGTCTTTCATTGTAATGGTTGATCTATTACAGAGCAATAATGATTATGGAAAGCTTATTGAGGAAAAAAAGCTATTTTTAAAAAATGTATTGCTCAGGGGTTTAGTGGGACTTGAGACTCAGTATCTTGGTGGCTTTTCTGGGAAATGAAATGTTCTGGCAGGTTTTGTTATCATTGAAGTGAGGATTATGATACATAAATTGCCATATCAGCTCTTGTAACTTACTGGACATACATGGGAAGTACCAGGAGTGCACCAAAGGTTATTACAGACTGTCAGGCTTACGTTTTATGTACCTTGTGCATTGAGAGAGGGAGGAAACATTCATACAGTACTGTAACAGGCAGCTGTGGATTTGTAAAGGTTTGGTTATGTTTTTGATTTAGTAACCTCTATTCAATATGGAATGAATATGGATCTCAGATCTGTAGAGCCTTAATTATGGCTTTAACTAACCTCAGATACCATGTAGTCTGCATTCATTAAATAAAATCTAGAAACTAAAAGTATTTGCCTTTTTTTCCCCCTCTTGGTAGCATATGGGGCTGTAATGCTCTTTGGAGTTTAGCTCAGTCTTGTTAGACTCAGCATGTGGGGTTTGTTTTGTTTGTTTTGTGATATTCAGTATAGATGGCATTATAAGAAAAGCTGTGTTAAGAATGTTACTCTTTGTTATTTCTAGGACCAAAACGATGGGAGCAAGTGTCAAGGAAGGATGTTAAAAAATGGAAGAAGAAAATATTTAAGGTATTTGATAATACAGTCATACTGTCTAGTCAAAGTGTAGCAATATTTCTTTATATATGTATAAATAGATAGGATTATATTCTAAACTTGCTGCGCCACATATTTTCAGAGGTACTAATGAGGTCAACAGCTGCTTTAAAGTCGTGTTTTAGGATAGTTTTAAGATTTTCCGATGCGATAGACTGAAATAGATGACCATTTATCAGTGGTTAGCGCCACTTGTAAACCAGGAAAAAGGGGTTTTTTAAGTTGCTGTCTGTTGGGAATGTGTATTTTTGGAACTCATCAGAATGTTTTCAGTGAAGTTAATGCATTGAATCCATTTATTTTAGTTCAGGTAATCAGCTCTTCAGTTCATCTTTAGTTTCTTTTTTTTGTTTTCCCCGAAAAACGATACCATAGTAAGTAAAGAATCTTTGCAGTCGTACCACTCAGTGTGTCAGGTGCAGCCATTGCCTGTATAATGTGCCTTGCAGTTAACACAGAAGCTCTTCTGAACCCTGCAGAGTGAGGGGATGAGGAATGAAATTCAGTCTGAGGGAACAGGAGTGGATTTAATGGAGACCAAACAGAGGCTGTTTTTATGATTCCCTTTCCACTCCCAGTAATTCCTCATGCACAGCCTATGAAGCGTTGCTGCACAAGTTTCTCAACTAAATCCATTAATGACTGAAAGAGCAATCCTCTGTCTTAGCCTTTTATGTGGGCCAAGGTATGTTCTTGTAGTGATTTTAGCAGTAACAGTATGGGAAAAAGCGAGTGATCAGGTAAGTTTTACTAGATACTTGTGGCTTTTCTGGTCAGGCCATGGGAAACCTGAGGAAATTGAATGGCTATGTAGTTGTGGGCTATACCAAAGTAAATAAAGGCAATGGTTAAAATAATTTTGCTATTCTAAGATAATTTTTTTTTTTTAATTGCAGCATAATAGAAAAAGTCAAAGGAATAGAGGTAAATTGTTTAAAAAAACCCCTGCTATAAATTATCTTGTCCAAAGAGTTTTGGTCTAACAAACGATATTCAGGTTCATGCTAAACACTTTAGGATACTCACTGGGTTTTGTGTGAGGAACCATCTAATAAATCAGCAATACTTATGTTCATAAGGATTCAGATATGTAATTTAAAATGTTTAAGATAAGTAAATACATTATAATTGATGGTGCTATCATAACAAGTTAATTAAAATAAGCACCCTTTATCATCCCCTTAACAATTAATCAAAGTGTTTCTTGTTGTATTTGTCAGTTTTGTCATTGAATCTTAAAGATTCCAACCCTGACTTATGTGCGTGTAGTGGAGAAATATGAATGTTGTTAGCTTTTTGAAAACTATTAGATAAGTAGGCATATTAAAAAATATGTACTAAAGGAATTTCATGAAGTTGCATAATGAGTTATCAGAAATTTAGCAGATTATTCAGTATACTCAGTGAATCAGGCTGCCTCCAGGAAAAAGTAGCATACAGTTACTTCATTAGAAATCAAGTTTCAGGATAGAAGTCAAAACAGGTCTGCACACCAAAGTGTAAATATGGTACTACTTAGAGGGGAGTGGGACATCTGAACATTTTTCTGAACAGGACCTGTATGTTCCAATAAAATATAAATTTCTACTGGGACGAATGATAGGGGGGAAATTTTCCAGTGTAGTACAGCGAGGGTATGTTGGGCTCTATTCTCTCAAGGTTTTGAAGTGGGGTTTTTTTGGTGTTATTTTATGACATTCATCTGAGAAACTTTTATTTGGAACACCAGAGGACAAAACACTGCCTAGCACCCCTCTTCCTCTGCAACACCAAAAAATTTGTCCGTAGAGTTGTCAGAGACCAGCTTTGAATCAGCCAAAGAAATTTAAATGTAGGGCTGAGAAATAAGAGTCTGGTACAAACAGTTTCAGATGGTCCAGACCTTTACCTCTAATTGCTGCATTCAGCTGATAAGGCCAAGTAGTACAAAAAATTTGGCTATAGTCTGTGGTAAAACTTGGAAAGAAAGTAAGTTCTTTCAAAGATATGGTACTTGAAATCTTTTAGAAGAAATATTTTGCTAATCTAATTCAGGATCTGAATGTCTTAGAAGCTCTTTTTAAAAAGTTCACTTGGAGTTCTTTAATGCTATGAAGTCTTGATCTAATTAATTTTAAATTTAGTGTTCTGCATTACAGATGACGTAGAGAAGCAGAAAAATGGATGATATGTATTTTTCCAACTTCTAGTATAACTTGAGAAAAGTCTTCATTATTTAATTTTACTTTAGGTAAAGGGAAGAAATAATTAACTAAATATTAAAGTTGGGTGAACAGCTTTCCTTATAAGAAAACAAGCATGCATAGATTCGTATTTATACATGTATATTTACATATTCCATAAAAAAATAGAATCTCAGATTTTACCTCCAGTTTAAGAAAACCATATCTTGCTCTGACTTTTTTTTATTTGAAACACAAAGGCACATAAGTAAACATTTGAACTGATTGTGGTTGCTGTTAAACTTTAAAAAAAAAAAAAAAAAAGAAACAACCCACACACCTAAAACCTTCAACCAAAAAAAACCACCTCTGACTATGGATTATTAAAGCTAATGTACACATTTTACTTACTTGTTTACTCTGAAGTGAGCCTAAGTGTTTTCAATTAAGATACATAAAGTTTTTGTCAATGTTAAACGAAATACCAATCAATGAACCCCTCCCCTTGGAATATAACTGTTGCAGTGACCCAGCCCATTGGGGGCTGTGGCAGGGGGTCTTCCCCCAGGCTTGAGAGGCAGGCTTCTCCTAAGGACATTATGTACCCCAGTTCTGTTCCTTTGATTGATCCATTGTTTCTCCCTGCCCCCTTTTATTCCTTGCATGTATGTTTTCCCTTCCCTGCATCCCCCGTTGGCCCCTGTACCTCCCTCATGGTATTCCCATTGGTCCCCTTACCNTCATCGTCCGCCTGCGTGTGTGTGCGTGCCAGCTGCTTCTCTGACTAAGCTGATGCTACCTGCTTCACCCCTATGGGAGTCTGACCCCTGTGGAGCTGCTTCCTCCGGGAAGCCACCCAGAAATGGAGGCTCGACAAACGGGACAGGACGGGAGCCTTGGTGCATCCGAGCTAGTCAGCTGGAAGGGCAGCGGCCCCGCGGAAGCGACTCCAGACCCTGTGGAGATGTCTTCGAGAAGGTCGCGGCACCCTCAGCCACCACGCCGCTACATATAACTAGTGTTGTTTTTTCCACCTCACAGTTCTGAATTTTGCTAGACTTGACTTTTACTATTTGAATAGAATGTCCAGCACCCTCACAGAGTTTTACTGATTAAAATTACAATCCTTTGGGTGGTGGGCTTTTTTTTTAATATGTGGCAGGTCTCAGTAAGGGAGGACCAGGAATATTAAATTTCAGCCTCCAAGAGAAGTGATATTTCTGTCACATTAGCCACTTAAAATGCTTTCTTTCCTTGAGAAATTTTTTTTGAAACAAAACATCCTCTGTGGTCTTTCATAGACTTTGTTCAGTAAGGGATTTCAACTGGACACTACTGTGTTAGTCTAATTCCCTATGTTCCTAATCCAGATATGCTTGGAAAATGCACTATTTGGCTTCTAAAAAAATGTATTCTAAAGGAAGTATTACTGTAGTAGCTTGCAAAACAGTAAAGAAAAATTTCCAGATAAGGTTACAACCTTAAGCCAGAGCCTTCTAGTTGTATGCTTGATGAATTTTATGAGAGAGTGGTTTTATAGCCTACTGGTTGGAAAACTGTGCTTACAATAATTATCAATGGTCTGTGTCCAAACTTGAAGGAAAAATGGGGGATTTTTTTTTTTAGGATTTATCCTGTGCACATTATTAGTTCATAATTTATTTAAGTAAATAGTAGAAGAGTGGATATGGTCAATTAACTCTTAGATGATACCAAGTAGGGTTGACCACTGAGAAAGATGTCTGACAAATTTGGGCTAAAACTTAAAGTAAAATTTGAGTAATTTCATGCAAAGAAGTTTGAAGTAATAGACTTATTTGGGGATAATCAAATGCAGGAAGAGATGATATTGAAAGGTGGTTGAGCCAGCCAAGGACATCACACTCTGCTGTAAAAATAGCACACACTGTACTAGAAGATTTGGACAGGTGCCTCAAATGTAAAGCACACAAAACAGGTTTTCCTCACTGTTCAACAGTGATAAAATGTGTACTGTAGTACTTTGGTTTGTGTTTCATAGCAGTGTGACTGACTGGAGTGAGTCAGAAAAAGAAACCATTTACTAGAGCTGTTGGTGATAGGACATAAATAGAAGGGAAAAATAAAAAAAAATTTTAAAAAGAACAAGACAGGCTAAATATTATAAAAGATAAAAGTAACAGAACTTCTTTTTTTCCCCCTCCCATTCACGTGAAGAAATATCAAAGCAAAAGAGCAGTGATTTTGAAGATGAACATTCAACAGTACATGAGGTATGGGCACCACATTGCATCTGCTTTTATGGAGTTTTCCAGGCCAGGCTGGATGAGGCTTTGAGCAATCTGGTCTGTTGGAAAGTCTCCCTGGCCATCACAGAGGGGTTGGTACCAGGTGATCTTTAAGGTCCCTTCCAACCCAAACCATTCTATGGCAGCCTCTTTGGGAAAATGGATTTATGTAGTCAAAAGCTAAGAAAGTAGTTATGAGCACGTGGTCCTGTACCATGATATCAATCATGGATTTCAGCTGCATTGTTAAGTTTATTTGAAGGGGGACAGAGAGCACTTGAATATAGGCTTTTAACCATCAAGTGCCTCTTTCGTTAGGCAATATGTGGGTCTAATTTTTTCATTGTTATTTGTAAAATCTGTGTAGTCTAGAATAGCTTCTTTTGACTCAAAGTAAGTTTGTGTATAGGTTTGGTAATAAAGATGGTGTGATTTGGACAGAATTTATGGAATACAACTGTCCTTGTTTTACTACCCCCCAAAAAATTGAGCAGATAGTAAAAGCAGAAAATTCTACAGACTAATTAATATAGCTTAAGCTACCAGATACTAAAATTCCTTTCATGTGCTTTTAAGGAATCCTCTGAGAACTCTGGTGTGGATACGTCTGATACAGGTGGGTTTTTTAATTTACTACTTAGCTACCCTTCTTTTCAATTTTTGAGAAAATTGTAAGTAACTTTTTCATCACTTTCTAATATAGTAAAATTTGGTTTTATACATGTCCTGTATCCTTTCAGAAAGTAGAGAATAGGAATAGCAAGATTCTGAGGTACTGGTGGTTCTATGAAATCAATATTCATATTCCTCTTTGAAATTTCAGTCCTGATTCCCTGATACCTTGGAAAGTCGATGTGGAGTATGTTCATCTGTCCTTTCTTAATAAAGAAAGGAGCGGTAAAATAAAAACCTTGGCCTAGGTGTCAAAGTTTTATTAATAGTTAAAATAGATACATTAAATATTAGGAGAGTGGTAAACAGATGTTTGCGGTCAGTTGCAACAGTTCTTCAGTAGTGTTTGTAAAGGTTTTGGCATCAGTCTTGTGGCCCGTCTGCAAAGTTTTCTAGGGAGGTTTTGACCTTGTATTCCCAAATAATTATTTTATTGTATTAATTAGTGGCAACAGTCTTTGACTCTTTTTAAAAAAAAAATTAAAACTGGTATTACTCAACATTTTCTGATTCTTGAACAAATAAAAACTTATACTCTCGTTCATAAATTAAACAACGTCTAGGTGGTAGCCAGCAGTTAATGGCTGAAAGAGCAGTTGCAGTAAAATATGTTTAGCTTACGTTTAGCTAATAGGGTTAAGTATTCTGGTATTAAATTAGGTTGTTCGGTCATCTCTGAGGTAGACGATTACTTCTCTGTTGAAGGAAATGTTTCCTACTATCATTTTAGAGGATAATTTCAAATAACTATTGGAATGATAAAATAATTTCTGCCAATTTAGAAAGCATGACTTTTTTTTCAACCTGCTCAATGAAACAGGAAAAAAATTTCAGAGAAATCTGTAGCTTGGCTTCTGTAAGTGTCCTTTGTCTTTTGTGCTTGTGGGATAAATGAAGGAAGTGCTTCAGGCTCTGGTATCTTCATCGCAGCATACAATAATATGATTATCCTCTTCCTTCTCGTATGAATGGTCTATGAAGAGACTGGAGAGGATTTATAGAAACGTCTATGAGTCCCAGCTATCTCCAAATACTGTAAGATGTAGAAATTAGATTCTTAGAGATATGGGATTGGATGCTGCACATAAAAAATTGAGTTCACCCTGGTGTTTGGGATTTGAGGTCTTTTGGTTGTTTTGGTGGTTTTTTATGGGGGTTTTTTTGTTGTTGGTTCGGTTTTAGTATTTCTTTAATCTATAAAAGGTTACCACTAGGGCATACTAACTTAAGAAAAAATTCTACCTTCAGCTGTTTTAGCTAAAATTTTAGTTTTGGCAAGTGTTTTCCATTTTTAGTATTCATGCAGAATACTTTGCACTTCTCAGTGAAGGCAGTGTTCCAGGTATTATACACTATTTTTGTGTTGAAAATATGCAAAGCCTGTCTATAGCAGGTAAAGTAAACTGGAACAGCTCTCACCTGGACCTGCAAGTATTAGTCTGTCCTTAATAGGGAAAGGTATTAGGGTTACCCTCTTTGCTTTCACAGGAAGTAGCATGGCAGAGTGTATCTGAACAATTACTTGTATCTAGCAGGATACTATCACAGAAAAATGAATTTATTTGGAGAAAGGGATAAATAAGTTATAACTTAGGTAATAATAATGTTTGGGAGCATCTCCAGTGAAACAGCTTGCTGTATTACAGGTCAAATTTTTGAGAGAGAAAGGTGGAAGTTTTCTTTTTTTCCTCTCTGCTCTGCCTTTGAGGTGCAAAATGTTACTGAATTTCCCTTTCAGCCTTTAAAAACACTTTCAGATTCCCTGGAGAAAATACTTTGTTCCATTCTGCGCCACAGCCCTCTGCTAATAATTGAAGTTCCAGCGATTTGAAAGTATGATTGACAGTACATCGAATATATACTAAAATTAGTTTTTTGAGAATTCACACCTAGAAGAATATTCAACTTGTATACAAATCAATTCATTCTATGATAAAAGCTGTTTTCTAATAATAATTTAAAATTGGTGTGGTGGAGTTGACTATTCCTGGACACAAATGGTTCCCTTTATCTCAAGATAAAGATTTTTGTAGCAGTCTAGTCTGTTCATCTTGATGAACATTTAGGGAGCAATCTCACAGGCTTGTGCCCAATTCTGCTAGAGGAAGAAAATTGGGTGGTAGAAAGAGTAATAGCAATTTAAGAACAGTATGATGAGGCAGTGATCTGGCAGGTATCATAACCAAGATTATTTTCACTCATGGTTTTCAGGGTTGTTCTCCTCTCCTTTTTCCTTCCCTGTGCTGAGTCTGGGGAAATTCAGAAATCGGGGCTTACAATGCAGTCACATATTTTATGATCGTGGATGACTGACTTTAGCTAATGATGAATTGGAATGTCTGGCTACATCTAGCAAAAAAAAATTTGTTGCATTTCATTCACAGAAATACCCATAGAATACCTAAAAACTGAGTTAATGGATTTGCACTTGTTTTTTTATACTCTCAAGTGTGCCTTATTTCTCACTTTGTGTTCTAAGGTGGTCTTGACAATAGGAAGCTACTAAGAGGAAGTGTGATAGAAAGTCCTTGCTATCTTTGATGGGATATTTAGGAATGTAGTGGGAATCATGCATTAATGAATATGAATCTTATAGAGCAAGAAAAGAAAGAGCTTTTAAAGTATTTTACTCTCTGAAATGTTTAACATAAATCTTGAAGAAGTTGTTGCAAATAAGTTATCTTCATTCTTTGTTCCACTCAAGTCATTTATGAACCCACAAACCATGCTTTTCAATTGGAATTGAAATGGAAATGTAATACAGCTAAAATTTATAGTGTAGGAAACTGTTTTCTAGAATGAAAACAGTGTAGTCAATAACTTAAACATTTTAACATAAACTTAAACTTAAAAACATTTTTGTTTTGCTTTTGAATTCAACTATATTTTATTTAATATTTACTTTCAAATTGCAGGTGAAGAAAGTGATATAGTTTCAGTAAGAAGAAAATTTGAAGACTTTAAC
>WEIT01002408.1:30950-89383 GCA_013389985.1 Dryoscopus gambensis | reverse complement strand
GACTGCAGGGACTCCTGCCCCTGCCCTGGGCATCTCCTCCTTCATCTCCTCCTTCCCGGGGGCTGCTCCCAGGGACTGCAGGGACTCCCCCCAGAGAGTGATCCGTGCATGTTTACTGCACATTCAACACCCAACATTCCCACCGCGCACAAGTCCCCCCACACATAAAGCAGGTTTGTCCCCAGATCATTTCTGTGCGACTGAAGAACATCAAGCGAGGAAATAAAGCCCTCGGATTTAGTGGTGAAGCTGTAATGGTTATTGGATAGAACTAGGAGCGTAAATGCACATCAAGTGAGGATACATGCCTTTCAGGAAGGCAGCTTTTTTATTCCATAAAAAGGGTTCTGTTCTAATGAATGGTGTTCCTTACTGGAAATTAAAATTAGTTCACAAATTGCTGCTGTTCCATTTAATGATAAGATGAATGCACAGTGCTTTGAATTTTTTTTTTATCTGCAGTAATTTTTGCTCTTTCATTCATCGTTCCCTTAATTTTGCAATTCTTTAAAAATAAGCTTTTAATTCTTCACATATATGCAATCAGTTAGAAAACCCATGTGGCTGCATTTAGTGCTCTGGTAGGCAAAAGATTTTAACAAGTTTAGGCACGTTAATGTCTCTTATTAGGGTAAAAGATACAGCTGAAAAGAGAAAAGCCACACAAGGCCTCCCTTTAAGGACACACCAGTACATGTAGGGCACTTTGTAGAGATAAATTCGTGTCAGATTTTTGATCAAATATACACAGCCAAAGTCATTCTTCTCCAGGCAGCAGGGGAACAAAAAGCATTAACCCAGTGACCAAATCTGTGCCCTCCTGCCCCCCTTGCTCTCCCCCTTCTCCTCGGAACAATGTTCAAAGCTCCTGTTTATTTTCTAGAGGAATAAATATTTTCTAAAGGAATAAACTTTTGTCACAGAACGTGTGTGTGTGTTGGAGGGGGGAAAGAAGTGGTATTTATTATTAATGTATTTACAGCTCTAAATCAATATTAAAGTTTGACAACTTTCTATTTGTTGCCTCTGAAATTGCTTTTCACTCTGTTATTTTTAACCTTTGTTAATAACATTTACATTTGAACTTCATTAATCTGAATATCTTTTTCAATCCCCAACTAGACACTCACGTTTTACCATCACTGAAATCAGTGTATACACCTACAGCAAGTAAATATAAAATTCAGAGTTCTGCACTTTAGAAGAGATCTTCCATTAGAGGCACAAACTGAAATAAAAGCAGGAGTGAAAGCCACATTTGGCACAGTCTGTAATGACTTTTCTGAACTGTTGAATCAGGCTCCCCAGTGCTGCATGCAGCAGGGCTAATTATAAAATAAACCTCTCCCATTTAAAGCTGAGTTATTTACAAATTCATCTTCAAGTAAAATACAACTCCAGCCACGGTTCAGATCATAAAAAAGTTGTTTCAGGAATCACACATAAGTTATTTAATATAGCAAGAAATTCACAGAAGGATTATTTTATTCCCTTTATTTTCTTCAGCCACACTACACTGAGATGAATAACTGCATGTGCTAAATAAAAACTGAATAAGTGAAGTGAAAAATTATCTTGCTTAGAAACTGACCAAGAAAAAATCCAAAATGAAAACATAGGTACAATTTCTATTCATCTTTTTGTCACTCACAGTACCAAAAGCTTATTTGTTAAAAAGTTAGAAAAACTAAAATTACTTAAATTCTTTCACAGAATTTGCTCCTATATTATGAATATTAATTTCATTATTATGAATTAGTATTATGAATGGTATTTTTCTTGTCAGTGACCTCCTACCTTAATTTGATACTCCAAGCAGTGTTACTCTCACATCCTCTGAAGAAAGTCTCATGCACAACTACTGGTAAATAGCTTTGTTTATGACAGGAACAGGACAGAGAAACTATGCTTGAATATTATAATTCCTGCATCTTAAAACTCTACTGAGACACATCTCAAATTTTCTGAAACACTCAGATGTTCAGCCTGGAATTCTGTAACTTTCTAATCTCAGTATGTGCCATCACCAACAAATCTTCAGGCAGCTGATGAAATCAAAGACATACATACTGAAGACTAGGGTGTCATTTTTACACCCTCAAAAATTATTCTTCAATCTAATAAAAATATGGGAGTGTAGAAAACTTGAAAATATTCAGTGATAAGCAGAAACAAACTTGATCACTTGATGTAACAGGAGATGACTTTCTGAAGAAGCAGCACACCATTATCAGGTCATCTATTAATTATGCAAACATAAATCCTGAGGTAGAATCAGTTCATTTCTTACAGGCTTATCTCTTTTGTTAAGCCCCTGAAGTCCCAAGGATGATAAAAGCTGCCAGGCATGCACAGTCCTGGGGGCTGTTTCAATTACAGGGGTTGGCAATCTACCTGGGAATCAACGCTCCCACACTGGAGCCAGGCTGCCCAGGACACCTGGAACAATTAATTTTCAAACATTTCGTAGGATCCTCCTATTTGTAACAATGCAAAGAAGCATTAGTACATATTTTTTTTTTGCTCTTCTGCATTGTCAGACAAACTTTCTTCTCTAAAGAAATTCAGGTGATAAGCTGCAGAGAGAAAAATGTTAAATTTTATCTACCTGGCTCTTTTTTGCTCACAAAATCATTTAAATGATACCCATCATTTCTATTAAGTAAATACATAGGTAGCAAGACAAAAACACAACGGAAAAATAATTTCTATAACCGGGAAAGCAGAGCTGTCAAACTTAACAAGAAGAAACAGCGGTCAAGGTGCATTTCATAAACTGGTTTAAGTTATGCACAGGAGTGGGGCCCCGTGACCGAATTCAGCCTCTGCATGGGGGGACAAGGCACAGGAGCATTGCAAGGCAACACTGGAAGTTTTTCTGATGTCTCAGGGAAATAATAAGCTTTGTTTAACAGCACAACTGATAAAGGTGATTACCAGCAGCAAGTCTCTTACCCTTGCACGTAAGACAAGGTGAAAGGGAAGATGGAAGGAATAAGAAACAATTTTCCACTTAGTCAGGAGTTGTCTCCCTTAAGCTACTTTCCTGCAGTCTTGTCAGAAACTTAAAATAAATCCATACAGAGAAGATATTAAATATCTTCTTGTGAAATTCTGTCACTGACTCCATTCAGATGGTAAATCCTGCCAAAAACCTGACTTTCCACAGACACAGCAGTGGGGAGAAGCTCTTCATTACACCACCCACAAACGTGATGAGCAGCTGGGAATGGCTCTGAGCATCAACCCACCCCTTTTTCTTTCCTCTGAAAAACCCCAAACCCCACGATTTCTGTCATGACTTCTGTTGCAGCAAGGAAGGAAAGACATGCCAGGAACTATCTGAGCTTCTCTAATGCACAAAATGCCTTGCACTTGCCATGCACCACACTCCAAATGCTCCCATACCCACACAGACGTGGGATTTGTGCACAATAACAAAATGGGAATTCCTTTTTTTTTTAAACAAAGGACTTTTACTTACATTTTGCTGCAATTTTGTGAGCTCTTGTATCTGTAGTATACTTTTTCCTTTAAACTTTTGAACAACATGAAAGCTGGATATGCAGAAACAAGCTAGACACACATCACATTATAGTCTCCCACAGATTTCACTTGGTTGTGCTTAAAGAATCCACAGTCTCCATTCCCCACAGAAATCCAAGCACATAACACTTTTGAGTGAAAAGAAATGTAAATATTTCTCTAAAATGATGGTAAAAAATAACCTAAAACCATTAACAAAATTTACACTCTGCCCTTCAAAAAACACCACATCGGGACCTAAACCATAAAGATATCAACTTTACTGCTGGTATTTTTCTAAAATTGATTCAGTAATTCTTTCAAACAAACAAAAAAAAATCCCCATACTAAGTTTATGGCTGCTCACTGTAACTACTTCCTTCAAGAAAGCTGTCTGGTTCTCCCCTTGAAAATCTGATTATTGATGCTTTCAGTTCTACCCAGTTCTCTGTTTGCTCACATTCACCAGGTCCACCGATGCTTTTCTCCCTGCTCTGGAAGAAATGCATGAAAGAAGAGACTTAAAGCCAATTTTCAAGTGCTGTAAATACTTAGGCAGAGGATGAGAACGTTCAGATCACCAGTGGGGATGTGCAAAAAGGATATGCTCATCTTTTCTACAAACTTATCGTGCTCATCCTGGGTTTTAGGGAAGTTCTCAATGTCCTTCTCCAGGCGCTGGATCTGCTGGTTCATTGAGTCAAGGTTGCTCTTCAGAGTCTGGGCTGAAACTGAGGGGAAAAAATGAGAATATAAAGCTTCCAGATTTCAGAAAGGGTATCAGAAGGGGAAAAAACAATGTCAGTATAACCAGTCTTGAAGAGAATGATTCCATTAAGTAGACTCACATTTTTCTGAATTACTGCTCATAAAAATATCTCCCTTCATAAAAATAAAGTGAAAATATCTCCTGTAATATACCAGATCATCATATTTAACACTGAAACGTCATCACTTAATTCTACCATTAGTTCAAATTATTCCACTTCTATTTAAATTTATGGTAAAAATTCCAATATTTCTAATATTATTATTTCTAATATTCTTTTAAATCTAATTCAAAGATTAAAAACTAACTAGAGTTCAAAGAGATTTCATCTTCTTAATGCATGTAGTTGGTTAAATGAATGATCTTATTATTAATGCACATTTCTGTTACAGGAGTGATTTAAGGAATAGACATGGGGAAAAAAATTAAATATTTTTCTTATATTGAAATTACACAGGTTTCTGGGACCCAGAGCTGTGTTAATAGCAAAGGTAGGTCTGGATAATAAAAGCTGATGATAATCAAAAGGAAGGACTCAGAGCACAGCACACTAATTAAAAAAAAGAGGGTACTGTAAAGAACTCCTGCTCGCTGGGTGACAAGCTATTCTAATGAAAACCACTGTGATGCTAATTTGGATTAAACAACCCCTAATTGATACATCATGAGAGCAAAAAATGACAGCACCATTGTGAAGGTGAAGCAATCCCACACCACAAAGAAGTTCCAGACCTGGATGGAAAGTGAGAGAGTCTCTGCAGAGAAATTCCTGGTCCAGCTGGAGAATTAAATCTGAGCTGGTAATATTGACTTTTATCCATGAGGGCCATTTGTCACTCTCATTTTTATCATGAAGAACAATCGGACAGGCACTTCCTCATCATTTAAAACTGTCTTTTGGAACCCAAGCCTGTCTTCCATTCTGTGCCTCCTCTTGCACACTTCACAAATCAGTGCTTTTAAGAAAAAGCAGAGAATCCCCAGACCCCTTTCCCCCTAGTGCAGCCAAGAAAAGCAAATGACTCCATTTTTAAGGAGTTTTTATTATCTTTTGATGGCAAGTGATTTGCCCAGAAGTTCCACCAAGTACTTTCTAAAGAACCGTTTATTTTTCTATTTTCTTGCTATTTAAAAAAAATGGTACCGTGATTACAGGAGATTAAAGAGTAGAAGGAAATTGAGTCACGATGGCCTGAAAAACAGCATATAGGAAATAAAAATCTGATAAATAAGGAAGCTGTTCCCAGAAGAAAATCAATTTTCTATTCTAAGTATCGACTCACATCGGCCATAACACTGTTCAAATACGTAAGGCACCAATAGAGCTGCCTTTATAGCAGCCATTATCTTGATTTTATTCTCAATTTTATCCATTTTATACTGGGTACCAAAGGAACTATAATCATGTAATCCTAGAATTATAGCAAAAGTTTTTTAAGCTTAATTCAGCTGGGGTGGGAATCTATATTGACCACAGAATCCTTGTAGCTTTTAAATTCACATCTGAGAGTTAACCTTGAAATCAACCACTAAAACACTCTGAGTAACACAAATTATCAAAGCTTTTAGGTTATGGTTGCATTAGTTTAATCATTTGATATTATGATCAAAGCACACATTTTTGCTTGAACTGAAGCACTTGAATTACTGTAATATTTTTACAGGCTGTTGTGGAGTTGGAGAGGGGGACAAACAGCACTGAAGGCAAATGCTGGAACTGAAAAATAAATGAGGAGGATGCAAATGGTGGCTTTGTTCATAAAAAGAATAGCAGCTGGTACGTAAATAGGCAACATAACACAAAGTTTAACTGTTTGCAGCAATTTGAAAATATTTAAATGCATGACCATGTAGCAAGACTAAAAGTTTATTTTTGCCTGAAATTCAAAAGTGCAAAGAAATTCAGCAGGCAGTGACAAGTAACTGTTAACCTTTGTGACTGAAGTGGATGGAAAGCATTTTCAATAACTCTGCTCCATAAAAGTGAGTTCAGAAAGCCCTCCATCACGTGCATCCTGGCTTTGAAATGATGGAGGACCTCCGTGCAAGCAAGAAGGCTGCATCCCAAAGCTCTGCTTCCCATAATTAACTTCGATATTCACACTCAATTAACAAAAAAACCTTGTAGAATATACAATTCTGTTCACTTTTTTTTTCCCTAGCCCAGGCAAATGTACAAGTTTCTGTTCAAATAATTTATGAAGTTGTTGTTCTGCAAGACAAATTTAAAAAGACGACAGAACAGGGAACATATATATACAGACTATAATAAAATATCTGCATTTCCTCCCATAAACCCTTTTATTTGAGATTTACTACTTCAGTAATGTGCAGAGGAATCAACATGAATACCTTTTACTTTCAGGGAAATTCATGTAAATTTCTTCAAACTCTTGCAAGGTTTTAATTTATGAAAGCATAAATTCTGCTTGCAGCACAAAGCCATTTCCTTGAAACCATTTCACATGCACACCCTGAGCAGCCTGTCCCCCGCACTCCTCAAAGACAGAGGCTTGTTCACCTTCAATTTGCCCATCATTCCACATGGCAATTAGGCATCTTCACAGAACTAGCCTCAAAAATGGACACGAAAGGCAGCATTTGGCCTTCAGCTGCACTGTGCAAAGGCTCTTACTGAGAAAGCCTCTCTGGAGCAGCCATTCCAAAATTATTCCATTTAATGCTGCAGCAAGAGAGAACAACCAACTAAATCCAACACATAAATAACTGAATTGAAAGTAGGAACATGAGGCAAATAAAGAAAATGAGAAAAACATGAAGAAAAAAAACAACCCAGCAGCAACAGCCACCAGAAAAAAAGCCCTGTGTGTAACCCCAAACACTCGAGGAAGGGCAGACCCCAAAAAAAGGAAGCAACCTAAAGGGTGCCTGGCCATTTATTTCCTTGGATTAGCAAAAACAAAATGTTTGCCACATTTCCAAATTAAAACAAATCGACAGCAGTAAACAACCCACCTCACCCACCCTCACAGCTTCACAGGGCAATTAAGACTCCCACCCACAGTGGAAAGATCAGCATTCAAGAAAAGGGAAAGTTTGAGAATTCAAAAGTCAGTCCAATTTGCTGACACAGGGAATAGTAGAGACAGAGAGCATAAATTAGTTTAGAAAGGAATGATGTGGATTCTTCGACAGCAGGCTCACAAACATACCAAGAGTAAGAGGCAGGGATGTAATTTTTGAAGTCTCTGAGAACACGTGCAGATGGTGGGGGGGAGAGCCTGAAGGAACTGCGGTGTTCCCTCCAAATGCCCTGTCTGAAAAACCCACATGGACCCCAAAACCTATGTATGGACCCATCTTCAAGGCCAAAGAGAGGAAAAAGGCAGCAAAATCTCCCAGTCTGTACCAAAGTGTGCCAGTGTGGCCCTTCCCTCGGCCCTGAGGAGAGGCTGCCTTGCAGAGGGCACCCGCAGCTCCAAGGTGGGAGGAGACAGAGCAGCTTTCATGTGTGCACCCCAAACCACGGTGACAGAAGGATTCCTGGGACAAAGAAAGAAGCCAATAGCAGAAGGGAAACGTGCATGTTTCAATGCACTACAGCATCACTGTAACATACAGAACTAAGGTGAACAAGGCACAGTGATGTGTAACAATGTATTGTCCAGATTATTCCTGTCAGCTGCAGACTAACACAAGCATTTAGATCTCTGCAATGTTGCCTCTGCACAAATACTGAATGCAACTCAATTATGCATCATTAAATCTTGGACTGATTAAAAGATTTTTTTTAAATATTATTATTTAATTATAGCAGAAATTCACAGTCACCGAAGAGATGGCACAATATTATGTTGACATGGAAGGTAATAATTTCCTTTGCCTTATTGTTTTCCCTGTATTAATTGCTCCTCTGGAAAAAACCCTCAAACCAATCCTATCCACTTATTTTGGAGAAAGCAGTTGCACAGTCTGCACGCTAAGGAGGGCTTAGTGAGTGTCTGGCAGAGCAGTTTACTCCCAGGAAAATGCTACAACCAGTTAATCTCATGTTGATGTCGAGCACTAGCTGGTCCCTGTAGTCAAGCTAAGCGTTTTGTGTTTACATTAATACAGCAATAGGATCAAAGGTCAGACTAATCCTTTCTAAAATAAGATTGCATCAGACTGAGAGTCCTCCCCATAACAAGAGGTGAAATGATACATTTTGATTAGGTGCAGTGTCTCTTGCATAAGGAATTTAAATGGTCTCTGATCATGATGCAAAACTGGGATGGCTAGGTCCACAGTTGGAAAAAGACTCTGAAGTGAAAGCCAACAATATAAATTACTTCAGCAAGCAAAAGCAAGTCTGTATGAAGCAAATGAACTCATGGATTTTTAAGTCTAGACAGTATTTGTACCATAACTACATTGCAAGCATACTAATGACTATTTATTTCTTATTGCCTGAGGGCAGATGGAAGTAGTCTTCACAAAAGAATGAGAGGCAGTTTGGAGGGAAATGGGTGAGCAAGTACATAATCTGCAGGAATTACAAGCATTGATTACTCAATTCATACCAAGCAAGTTTCTATTTGTTAAGACAATAAATGTTTAAACATCTCAGGGTCAAAGGGGAAGAACAGATCCTGTCTTACCCAGCTGGAGGAGCTGCCATCCTCCTCTTCCAAAAACAGGGAAAGTTTTCTGACACAAAGTCCTGGTGCTTAACAACCAATACATCACGTTTAATAGACTTTTTTCCTCACAGAATCTTCCCTGCACCTTTTCAAGTTCAGGAGTAAGAGCAGGTCTGCCCAAATAGCAACATTTTGTTTATATCCTATTACTGTGCACTGGAATCTGACTGGAGGAAGCTTCAAACTAGAATTTTTAACAGCTTTCACACATGGATGTGAATTTGCACGCCGAGATTTCCTTGCCCAGCAGAGCCTCTGCAGCTCAGGGGCCTGCTCCCAGCACTGCTGGGGAAGGAGGCAGGGACTCAGCTGTGCTCCAACTTCAGGCTCTTACAGCAACCTCACCGCCTTGGCCAAGCAAAGACACAGCACTCTGCACTGCTCCTGTCCCTCTGCGCGCAGAGGTGAACACAATTTTAATGTGAAACACTTCGTAACTGAAACTCTCTCCCCCCTGGGCGCCCCCAAACTCGTCAGGCCAGCCCAGTCTTGGGGGGCTTCAGAGGGGAGATGTTTCAGAAACCAGGCGAGAGATCCACAGAGGCTCAGTTTCCTTATGTTTATTCTCAGGGATGAAGGAGGAAAAAGAGGAAGAACAATGGCGGAGCAGGGTTTTGTCTGGGGTTCGGTAGGTGTGGGTTCTTGGCCCTGGGCCAATGGGATACAGAAAGGAAGGAAGGGTCAGGCTAACACAGTTACAGCTTGTGGGGGTCTCTTGGGAGGATCATACCATTCCCCAGGGAAATGTAACACATAACAAGTCCAAGCCCGAGGAACTCTTGGTGTAGAGTTTAGTGAGAGATTCAGCCTCGGGCACCCTGCATGTGCCACCCTCCCACTTCCCCTTGTCAGGAGCAGCCTTTCCCCCAGCCCTTCTCATTTACCTCACTGACTAAACAGCAAACAATAGCATGTCCTAGAACCTACGTTTTTTAGTTGAACTGACTTTTCATATTACAGCTACAAATCTTTTAGAAAACAGATGTCCCAGTTTTGGAAAAATAACCAGGAGCACTGGAGCTGATGGGTGAGAACAGCTCTGCAATCAGCATCGTTCTCCTGGCAATATGGGATATCACCTCCAGAGCACTCCAGAAACTCACCGTACTTTGATGTTGATTTAATTACAAATGTCTTTCAAGATTTCCAAAGTTGAGTTTATTTTTAAAAGACAGCTTATAATTACAAAATCAGAATGTATTAAATGAGCATGCTGAAGCAAAACTGCTGGCAGGGGTGTAAGACAAATTGCAAATGAAGCACAGGAGACAAGTAAACAAAGTGAGGAATGCACAGAGAAGGAGCAAAGCTGTTGTCACACAACCTGCTGCACATATAAAAACTCACAGAGGTGTTGGGCAGCTTCATCCAGCTGACCTCCCTTCACAGTGCCAGCCTGTAACTGGACCTGGCCTTTCTGACTGCCTGCCCCACTTCCAGAGGTGCCACAACCTTCCTCACAGCAGTCAAAGTGCAAATTCAACCACAGATAAGCAGGAAAAGAAAGAACAAAGTGCCATTTTGAAGCTTTCACCTCTCTCTAGTGGCTTGTATTAAGGAATTCTAAATGGATTACACAACTTAAGACATTTAAAGCAATCTTCACTTAGGAATTGGTTTAACTACAGCCAGAAATTCTTAAATGCTTTAATTTCTTTAATAAGCAACAGCCCATGAGAGTCATTTGGACTGTTCTTTCATTTTGCCCTTGATACTTACACTTCAGGGAGACAAGCGCAGCCTTAAAATGCAAGCCACACAAAAAGCTGTTTAATGGAGATTCCAAGTTATAACTTCAAACTGTAGCTTCAGAATGCAGAACAACCACAGTTCTGTACACCGTTTATTACACACACATACAGCAACTTAAAAAATCCTCAAAGCCTTCACAGACTGGGAGAATTCACCAAGCAATTTTGTAGAGCGTACGGCAACCCAGAATCTCAGCGAGTCTCCAAAAGGACCTCTTACAGAAATTGCTGCTTGGGACTGCAACAGGAGAGGTGCCTGCGAGGTCTCTGCCCCCTGTCAGTGAAGGAGCAGCTCTGGGGAAGTTTTCATGAGCTGCTGCAGCCCCTCCACGGGCAGGGCTGGGTGCACACCAGGCACAGGAGCCCCCCGTGTTTGATCCCCTGCGTGTGTCCCACGGCCAGGAGATCACCCAGAGAGCTCCTTCCACACCAGCACTGCAGTTATGTGAGTGGGGAGAGTGACAGAAGTCTCTGCACAACTCGTGGTTATGATGCAAAACGCCAGCAGCCTCAGAGCCCATTAGAGAAGAGTGCGGGTGCCACAATTCACTGTCCCCTGCCACGAGACATCGTCCCCTCTGTGCCCCTCGTGCCACACTGGGCAGAACCTGTTCCAGCAGTTTAAACTGTGCAAGGTGCAAACGCTGCAGATCTCGTTGCTAAAACACAGATTTTTCTGCTGCAACGAACTATAAAACTTTTGTCTGACAGAAAAACGGCTGCTGCTCATGAGCTTGTTTTAAACTGCTACACTTCAAAGTGACAGTGGCACAGGATGTTTTAAAATATCTCCCCCATTCTAAAATGATGCCATTAAATCACAGTGAAGTACCTGTATAAAATTTTCAAATTAATATTTTATTACAATATTTGTAATAAAAAAGTATACACATATTTGTATTCCACAGTGTTTCTGATTGCTAATGGCCTTTCTGGAGAGATGCCTCAACCATTGGAACCATATGTTTGCAAATTAATGAAATAAATTTCAATGTCCACGTGAGTGACAAAGCTGTGCTGGTGTTATTGGTGCTTTGTATCCACTGCACAGACCTCACTCACCCCCACAAGGCACCTTTCACTCGATTTTACTTTTAACAACACTTCAAAAGAATTATCAAGTGGCACACCTTTATATCAGGCAAAGAAATCAGTATGTTAAATGCTCAAAAAAGCCCTCGTTATTACTGAAAGAGACTAAGAGAGATATATATATATATATCTCTCCCACTTTCACAGTCCATCTCAACTTGCTATGACTCTGCACAGCCCAGTGACTGCCACTACTGGCAGACCAAGCAAGCAGGTAACAAGTATATCAGGAACTGGATATTCAACAGATAAAGACACAGCTATGGTTTATTTTTATGTTTTATTATTTACAGGCACAATGTTTGAATCATGAACTGGGATTTAAAACTGTTGCACTTAATACCTAAAATCAGGTTGCTGTTATAAAATACAGGGCTAACTTATTTTAATCATCTTAATTTTGTGTGTTACCTATTTCATTTTTATCATTTCGGAGAGGCTTGACACTCAGGAGAGTCTTCACTTAAAAAATATATTTATTTTCTAAGCAGTTCCAAACTATATTTTCAAACCACACGACTGTGTCTAGAAACATCTGAGGTGTAAGGTGCCTGCTGTTTTTATTTGGAAGTTTGACTGAATCCCAAAATGGGATGGGAATTTTTCAGGTATGTAATAAAAAGCTCAGGTTATAAACCGGTAAGAACAAAAGCAGCAAGGGGAATAACAAGTGAGCAAGGCAGGAGTGTGCCCCCCAGGCAGGACAGGAGGCGAGCGCTGAGCCTGGGGGAGGGAAGGGAATATCACTGACATCAAACATGCACTTGGCCACAACCCTGGGAGTCTGCATTGGTTTTCCTCTCACAGTCTGCTTCCAGGAAGAAGAAATGCTTTTCCAATGATCTCTTGATAGTTAATCACTTTGACCTTTGCTTACATCTTCCAGAATAAAACTGTTTCCTAATTTATTTTTACTTTTCATAAACCTCCAGGCTGATCTTCCATCTTTAAAAAGATCAACTATTTTATTATACCTAATATCAGATTATTGAAGATTTTAGTACATGCATGGGCAGTTCATCTAATCCCATTGACCTTTTCATATTAAAATCCAGTTTTATGCTTTATCTGCTCTTTGTTAAAAAAAAATAAATCAGCCATTGTTCAGATGCTGGTTCTTTATTCTTAGATGAAAATTAAAGCTGAACAGGACTTTCTTTTCTTTACATGCAACTGAGAATATGCAGCCAAGATTTAAAAGAAGCTGAAGATGCCAAGAGCAGCATTTGGAAGGTTATGTACAGTCCAAACTACGAGGCTGCCTCCTGACTAAAAAGTACCAGCATTCATCTCAAGTAATGACACTCACCTGTCTAGCTCATATTTCCTTCTTTAAAATTCATGCAGAGGTAATATTTGCTGGTAGATTTCTTCCTATTTCATGAATAACTAACTGATGCCAGCATCCTCATATCGAGCTGATTTATTCCAAAAGGGGCTTCCCACAGGAAAAATAAACCCAACTGTCCATCCCCAAAACCACTGCTTTATGAAACACCAAACAATAAATAGGAAGTGCAAATCTCTTCCATGCTAAGCACTTCAGCTTCCTACACAGAAAAAGCACCACATGTGACAGAGCAGATGAACACTACAATTAACAAACCCCAAGAAGGACCGTGGGGAACAGCTGAAGCAACTTGCACAAATCCCATTTATTCTGCCAAAAATCTGCTTTGCTCCAGAAAGCAAAGAAGGGCCAAAAGGGAAGTTTTGGTCATTAAAAATGACCAGTAATTTATGCTCTGCTGTAAGTCAGTGCTGTTTATAGGAAATGCAGCTTTTATCTTACAGAATGAAACATATTTAACTGGAATAAAATCTTTTTTATATGTATTCTAAAGCATCAGAACTGTTAGAGGCATTGCTCCCATTAACAAGCTTTCTGTTTAGGATGCTACAGCTTAACTAAACTTTACTGACTCTTTCAGTTTAATTCCTGAAGTCAACTTGCAGAACATCAGAGCCTTTGAATCAAACTATGAAAATCTCAAAGCTGCAGGGTCAAGTGTCAGCCACAGAAGAAAATTCATACGAGATCATCAAAAGTCCCTAGTAAACCAGAAGACTTTACAAAGAAAGGAAGAAAAAGATTAAAAGTCACCTCAAGAAAAGAATTATCAAGTGGTGGAAAACATTTTTGGAATTTAGATAAGATACCAACTGCTACTTGCATAAATAAATTAATCACTGCATTAGTCCACCCCAGAGTTATGGAATACCCTGAGCTGGAAGGGAATCACAAGGATCACCCAGCCCAGCTCCCGGCCTTGCACTGACCCCAGCAATCCCAGATCAGCCCATTATGTCCACGGGCACCCAGGCCTATGAACCATCCTGCAGCACAGTGTGGCAGGGACACACTGAACCAATACAAACAAAACACAGTTTAGATGCAGAAAATAATACGGAAAGGTGCATGCAAAGTTCGAGAAGCAGCACAAAAATTGTATGATACAGACAGACACATCAAAGTGTGAAGAAGTCTGAGATGAAACAATGGCAAAGCTGGGCTGATGGATGAACTGCTCCCCAGGTCCTCGGGGAAATGAGTTCTGCTCTCACCAGACAAGTTGACAGAAGAACACAAACTGAAAGCAAATGATGGCCTAATTAATAAAGTATCTGTCTAAGAGCTAATCACTGCTCTGAAGAGAGACTCTGATTGATAACACTGGGAAAAAGGAGACAAAAATTTCCAAGAGAAAACCTGGACAGAGCTAGTGGAAATGTGCATTCAACTTCTTCTCACCTCTACTTTCCTTCATATTCTTGTGCTCCTCCAGGTATTTGTCTTCTGATGAACCATTAATGCTCAGGCAAATCATAACTTTGTGTTACCTTCAGCTACCACCTACCTTTGCCTGCAATAACTCAGCATCAAGTGTGCCAAGCAGCACAGCCTGAGTCCCATGAAAACGTGTCCAAGAGATGAACTGAGCTATCCCAGCCACCAGCCTGGGCTGCCGGCTGACCCCAGATAAAGTATTATTTGTGGGCCGTGCAGCACAATTAAACTGTATCTATTTCCTGTGCAGCCTGGGGTTTTCCCAAAGCATGTTTGTTATTCTCTGCCAGGTGTGGGAGCAAGGAACTCGCTGTGGGAAGGCTCACGTGCCCACAGTGCTCACAATTCAGAGCTTTAATGGGACACCAAACATCATCCCTGCAACTCCTGAGCCCTGGTTTTTCAAGCACCTCACTGAAATACACTTTTATTTTCACAGCCCACTGCAGAATAAGAGGAGTTGCCCCATTAGTGGTTTCCCTCCTGACTTCTCAGCTCAGTAAATACCAGAAAGGCACAATCCACATGGATTTTCAATGCTTACAGATTATATAATCCTACAATCTCAAGTGAAATGTTGGAAGCATTTAACGTCACAGCAAACAACTGTTACCTTTAGGTGCTTTGTCCAATTGCTTACCTTTGCTTGCACTCTCCACATGCTGCAGTTCATCTGGAAATTTTAAGATGTCCCGGTAATTCTCCTCACAGATTTCTGCCAGAAAATGCAACAGGGTCGTTTTCTGATCTGATGATTTTGTATCTCGAATCTAAAAAGTGAATACAGGAGAAAACAGAGAGAAAAAAGCTTTTCTTAAAATGTTTCAATAAAGTGAATATTGCACACAGCAGCTCATTAGCAAACAGTTACCTACACGGGAGGCCTGCAAATAAATAGATTCTTTAAAAAATGAAATCTCTTGAATTCTTCAGAATTCAGGACTACAAATGGAATCTACCTTACGAAGTATTTTAAAAAAGAATGATTAATTTTGATGAGAACAAAACCTGAAGACAGTCCATAAAGTTCTGAGATTTGAGCATTGCCAGTTCAGAATCTCCCCAGATAAAAAACAGCTGTGAACAGAGATTTAACAGAAGAGAATTTAGAACATTCCTTCAATGCCACAAATGCAAATCCCTGAAATGCTCCATAGGTGGACCTTGTCCTAACAGCCAGAACTTGTGTTTTGACCAGTCAAGTTAAAATAACTCCTTGTTGTAAATCCACAATTTTTTCTTGAAACAAAACCTAAAACGCGCTGCTTTAGGCTAAAGATTTTGGGACCAATTCTATAGAGACACACAAAATAAATGCACCCAGCCTTACTGGAATACAGAACAACAACAAAAAAAGCAAAGGTAATCCTGACTGTAGGTAAAGGAAATTTGATACATCCAGCTGCATTTATGAAAAGCTGCAGAAAAACTGCACAATGTGAAGTAACAGGTGACTGTATATTTTTGTTGTTCTTTCAACTGCAGAGGCACTTCTTAGTGGTCTGCAACAAACCAGTATTCTTGGAAGTGATAACTCTGTTCCCCACTGGCCTGAGTGCACGAACTGCTGAAATGAGATTTTTAGTTAAAAAAAGGAAAAAAAAGTGAACTAACTGATAGAATATAGGCCCAGTGGTGAGTTTCCAACAAGCTTGGGGCTAAATCCCATGGCACAGTGCACGTGACTAGACAAAGGAACATCATGAATTTAAGAGAATGAGAGAATAGTACCAAATTTCTTAGTTTGCCCATTTTTGTGCAGACGTAAAGAAGGAATGTGTGAGTGGATGGAAGATCCAGCAGAAGCACAGATTTCCTCTTATTCACAGAGGCAACAGACAGAGGAGGTGCGGGGAGGAGTCTGAGACGAGTACACTTTACCTGACAGAGAGAATTAGTAATACATCTGGAAGGAACTGTTTTAACAGCATTTCCCTTACTCATCCAGTGCAGCTCTTACACAGAAGTAAGCTACAACATACACAACAAATGAAATAAAGGATTTATTTAAGAAGAATACATAAATGCGTGCGTAAAATCTCCTATTTGTTTTCTCATTCTCTAAATCACTTGAAGTTCTAATTCTATAATCCTCATGACAGGCTTGCCATCGATGTTCAATTTAATAGAGGCCTTTCAGCTTTAAGGATTACCCTGTTAAGAATAAATGAGTGCAGTGGAAAAACAGGCTTTTAAAAATATAAGGTATTTAGGCAATTAAGAAAGCAATTTAATTCATACCAATTCAGCGATTAAAGACTAAGCAATGCTCAGTAATGGTATGCAGTTAAAGGGCTTTAATGTGTTACATACACAGAAGTTCTTCTGACTTGAAAAAAATCGTAGATTTACTGGCTAAACATCTGCATGGAAAAAAGAAATTGCATTTCAATTTGTCTGTGAACAACAGTAGTGGGATTTGCAGTCTTTGATCTCTCTGACATCATCGAGTGGATAAAGCAGGTTTTTTTTTAAATGGACAAAATTATTTTGCTTTCAAATTACAATAGAAACATGTTTTGCCACCAACAGCAACAACATAACAAGAGTCGGTATTAGCACCTTGTAGCAAACATTTATTCGATCTTGAACAAATGTATCAAATTCACTTCTTCGGCCCAATCACAAACAAGTCTCTGCTATATTCATCCTTATTTTTAACACAATGGATACAGATAGGTCTGCTTGATATTTAGAATCAATAGCTGTAATTTAAAAACCAAGTCCTAAGCTTATTGATGCAATGAAAACTAAGGTAGGTGCTGTTGGAGCGTAATTTAGCACATCTTATTTAAATCTAAAACTAGACATGAAAGGTAGGAACTGGACAGGTGACATCATGGCAGTGTCTTTACAGTCTCTGTATTCCCCTACTGCACTTGGATTCAATATATACTCATATTCAATAACCCACTCATTAATTTAATGCTATATTTTTTATATTCAGCTTTTTACTTGCAATAATTTTGCCCAATAGATAAAATATTCCTTGCCTTGCAAAGAACTTCATAGCTTAGCCTGATTTCTGCTGTTCTACACAACAAGTGGATTAAAAGAAAAAAGAGCCCATTAAGTTGTGCTCACAAGACCAGGAGCTGGACTTTGATGAACCTCGTGGGTCCCCTCCAACTAAGGATATGCTATCATTCTATAACTCAGGATGAATTTTTAACACTGTGGTGTTAAAATTTTAAAATACAGGTTTTGAGTCTATGGCTTTTCTTTACCCAAGAGACAGAACTTGGAAATAACACATTTAGTTTAAAAATAAATTAAATAAATTGGTAGATCAGTGTGGGCTGCAGAAAGCAGCTCCAGCTGAATGCTGAAGCATCAACTGGAGGGTCAATACCATGAGATGAATTGTTTGGGAAAGGTGTACAGGCCCAGGTACACAGGGCACAACAGCACAGTCACTCAAAGCAAGGCAGGCAGACTGAGGTGTGTAGTTCTGTAAGCCAGAAAAACACCACCGTAACAAAACCCTCCCTTTATGCAGAGTGAAGCATTTAAACCATGCCAGTTGTGATAGAAATGAAATCAGTTTTGCTAATTAAACCGCTTTGTTAACCTTAGTGCTCTTGTAGTAAAGGTAAAATCAGTTTGATAAGTAAGCTGCTATGTCAGGCCAGATGTTTTTTGTCATAAAGGCACAATCAGTTTGAGCCAAGAAATAAGGGACAAGAATAAGATACTCAAGGTCGCTGATGAGCTGTAGTTACTGTATTAATCGCCAAAAGGGAAAATCCCAGTATCCTGTAGAGTACATACTGTAACAGAGTAGAGCATCCTGTAATACTCGCAATATAAGCCAACTTTCTGTACACTTTGGGAATAAGCCAAGGACGAGTCAAGGGGAGGTCATGACGAAGACGTCCTGCCTTCATCCTCACGACCACCAGAACGACTCAGAAGACCCCCTAACCACAAGTCGCGCACGCGTAGATGACATGGAAACTGCAAGAAAACCGGAACTCGGAGGGTACAAAAATGGGGAACGGACGAGACTGCCTTTGCGTGCCGTTGGTGGAGCAGGTGACTCCCCGGCCGCCCAGCGCGCTGTTTTTTTACTTGCTTGTGCTTGCTTAATAAATTTTACATAATTAAAACCCAAATTGGCTTGAGGTAAAATTTCTTGGCTTTTTAACTTATTACACCAGTCACACCACACCCCACTGCCAGGGGGGGTTGGGGTTTTCCCGGGCACTTCTGCATGCAGCCTGCAGGTGTGAGGGTTAAACACAACAGCCAGTGCAAGGAAAAGCTTCTGTGTGAACCACCGCTAGAATGACACTTTATTACAGCTATAAACAAGCTCTCCATTGATTTTTATGAGATTACAGACCTTCTCCTACCCTAGAAATCTTTCCCCCCGTAGCAGAACCAGGGCTGGTGGGCAGTAAACGTCCCCTCCTCAGTAATGCTCAGACTGGGTAAACAGCTTGTCTTGTACTATTTGCAAGCACGAACAAAAGTAACATAATAGCACTTAATAGATAAAACACACATCGATCCAGCCAGAAAGCTGCAGAAGCTTTATAACACTGAGCTGCTGGCCTTCACCTTGATTCAGCAGCACAGGAGCAGCAGCTGTCCCTGCACACTCCCAAAGCAAACCTCTGGGTTTCAGTTCCCTTCCCCCAGAGCAGAACTCGGAACTCCTGAGGGAACCTCGGGGCTTCAAAGGCAGCTGGGTCCTTTGTACCAATTAAACACAGCAAAAGATTTACCTGGAGTGAATTACTGCAGCAGCCTCCCTCAGCCTGAGCACCTCTCCTGCCATATTTCTGTTTTTACAGGGCGTTTCATGCTCAGGCAATGAAGATGCTCGGGTGCATACATGGGAATAGCTGCTCTCCCTTGCCAGGCTTGGTACATCCCATGAATTCTGATGCTGATGTCTCTCATTTGAACAAAATTAAGTTCCCTGCCTTCTGCCACAGGTTGTTTACAAATCATTTCTATCTTCAATAACATCATATGCTGCAATATAACATCCAGAGAGATTATCTGTTTTTAAGGATTTGCAATTACTATTCAGTCGTTGGCCTTCTAGCTCAGACCAGACAGGTTGGAGTTTGTGCTTTCTTTTATTTTCTTTATCATGTTTTAATAAAAGTTGTAACAAAAACAGATTTCTGCGTATGAAATGACCAGCTCTGTTGTAAAAACATTTATTTTCCAAAACCAAACATATATCCCAAATCAATACTTGCCTTTTTACTTCTCTTTTTTTTCAGACTGTATACTATAAGTACCACATCTAGTAAACAGACAATTAATTTTAAGATTGTTCAAGAAACAAGGAAAAAAAATCAATACAAAACTCTGGTTTTATTGAAAAGTGAATTCATCACATTAGGATTCCTCATCATGAAGTGTGTGTATTCTGCACACACAAATGTGTACACAGACATCTTCTACCTTGCTGACAGTTGACTCAAAATAAAATAAAATTCTCTTATCATGAGCAGAAAGACCACTAAATGATAGTCACTGGTCTAAAAAAGGAGTTACCATATCAAAATCCAAATTAAAGGCTCCCAAATTCTCCTAGACAAGCTTGAAGACTGATATAGGTTCCTTAGGAGCAAAAAATAAAGACACCTTAAAATTATCTCAGGAAAGCCTCTAGAATGGTTGTAGTGCCTTCCCAAATTGGTATCACACACACAAAAATTTAAAAATTAAAAAAGCTTTCAATATTCACACAGCTTTGACAGTTTAGTAGCATCCAGGTGCCCCACAAAACACCCACACGTAACACAAGTGACACTGCCAAGGAGACCTTGCTCCTGCTGTGAGATGTCACTTATTTCTGCCAGAGCCTTCTTCAGCCAAGAAATATAAATTACAAATTTTAATTCCCATCAAGATGTCAGTGAACAGGACCCCCTGCCATGCTTCCACATGCACAAGTTTTCATTTGCTCAGTGAGGGCCAGTTAGTAACCAACATTCACAAATTCTGAGGCTGAATAATGAAAAAAGTTGGTGGGTGGCTGTAAATAGACATTAAAGCTGGTGCTGGTAAGAGATATCCCCACCTGATACAGTTTGGTATTTTATACTCTTCCCAACAGTTAAAAACCACAGTCTCAGTTCATCAACAAAGCCAATAATGTCATCTCACTCTTTGGGTGGAAACAGGAGGGCAGAATTTAAAAGCTTTCAAACAGAGGAACAAAATTCAATTATCACTTGAAAATAATCAATGCACAAAGACAGCCATTACCCAAATATAAATTTGGATACTTAACAGCAATTTTAAAAAGTGTTGAAAATATTATGTAAACACCTCATTTCTAAAATTAAACACCCAGGGACTGGAGGGCTGCCTCGCTCAATATGATACCAAAGGATAAGTACAGGTGCAAAAACATTTGAGAAAAAATAAGCCTTGTAAAAGCACATTATTATACTGATCTAATTCAAGTTAGAATGGCAAACACATAAACCAATGACATTAAATAGCAAAAAATATCTTCTAACATGAAAAAGAATGTTCGTTTGCAAACAATGCGCATGTCACACTGTCCAGGGAAACTGATCCACATTTCCATTAATATCCTGACTTGTTCTGGGTTGGGAACTCAGCAGTGACAATTCATAAGGTTCAATCAATATATGGAGATATTAACGACAGTTTCACGTCTGGATCTTGGCAAGATCTTTTTTGTTTCAATCACCATCAGTGTCTGATTATTTTTAGCCATGACCTTATCACAAAATATACCTGGTTACCTAAATGCAACAGCACAGCCAACATTTGATTTCATTACTCAAAATGTTTTGAGTATTTTCTCTGTATCTCACAGGGAGGGGATAAAAAACCCCACCAAACCAGAAAAGGGCACTTCCCTCAGAAATACCTACCTTGAAAACAAATTTTTAAAAGTTACCAGATTTTGTTTCTGAGGGCGATGCTGAATTAAATTAATTGAATAGACAGATTTCTGTCTGCATTATTTCCAGAGGAATTTAGTTGCAAGCACAGGTAACTTTGCTTCAGCAATTATTCAGCTGAAGAGAGAACAACTTGCAGGGCGAGTCAATCTGCATCAGCTGTGTCAACAGGCGAGACGCGCTGACAGCAATTCATAAACCCATAACCAGAGTGCAGAGCTGCTGCTCCCAGCCCCTCCTGCACACCCACCACCTCCCCTCCCACGTGGTAACAACAAGCGTTCTACTTCCAACATTCATTTCCCTTTAGATTCCACTACTACCACAAACAAAATGCAGCAGGGGATCTATGAAAAAAATCCTTCAACTTGGCTTCTGTTTTAATAAAGTTACTAAAGAATGAAAATTTTTCTCAGGTGATGATTTTTACTTCATCAGAAGTTGGCAACATCATTGCATTAAACCCCAGCAAGCCGAGTCTCTCTCTGCTGAAATATGCCAGATCACACCTGCTGTGTTTGAAATATGGTTTTCCCCCAAGGTGAAATCTCCTTGAGGTTTGCACCACATCTCATGGTGCCCAAAAAAGGGAGCTGAAATCTGCATCCTCTGATTAGCCAGACCACAAGAAAAGTCTCTTGAAGTTTTATGCTAATTTTTTTGATCCATTTACAATCATTGCATGTCTTTAAAATAAAGATACTTTCAAATGTACTTTTCAAACTGAGACAGTGAAGTTTGGATCAGTGCCTTCCACGCTTTTTACCATTTACACAAACGAGCACTGCACACTAATATCTGACTGCTCTGGATTCTGGAGTTCTTGGTGCACCCCATATTTTGCTGCCACAGTTGAAGTCCAACTTTGGTTAAAGGTTAACCGTGTTACGCTGCTTTCAGCCTTCTGATTGTTTACATTCTGGAGTCAGAGAATCAGAGAGTTCTCACAAGTTTTAATGTAAACAATAGCCAAGTTTCTGTAAGTGTTTCTCTTGCTTTTCATTCCTTTCTCACGAGGAGAAAGGCTGATGGACTGTCCGTCCAGCCATTCTGGAAGAGGAGGTGTCACCTCAATCTTCCAATCCATTGTCATGGTCAGAGCTGTATATATTCTTCAGAGAAATTAAAATCTTGGGATTATTCCCCTGACATCTGAGTGTATGTGGTCTTTTATTGTGTCCTCTAGCGACATCACAGAAATTAAAATCTTGGGATTATTCCCCTGACATCTGAGTGTATGTGTTCTTTTATCGTGTCCTCTAGCGACATCACAGCTGGGTGGGAGATGCAAAGACAGAGGAGGAATGAGGTACTTAACACACACACAGACTCTGTGCATATTCTATTGACAAAGTAAGTCAGCCAACTCAGATGGAAAACGTTTGTTCTGCTTTGCGCTCCAGAAGACTCAGAGCAGATTCACAATGAAACTGCCCTAAAGCCCCACTGCACCAACAGCTGGAGCTGGGACCACCCTGGGAGTGCTCACTCACATTTCCCTGCCCGTTATTAAACACAGAGGTGCAGTCAGTAAATGACACTGACTGAGTGCTTTCCCTGCACTTGGGCGTTTTGTGGCTGCAGCTTACCTTGCAGAGGAAGCTGATGTTGAAGCCGAGGGACTGTGCGTTTCTGGAGCCAGAGTTCATGTAGTTCCCAAGGAACAGCACCAGCTCCAGCAGCTTGCTGAAGCTTTCGCTCTTCTTGAGCTCCTCGCAGGCCAGCGTCACTGCCATGATGTCAGGCTTGATGTTGTTCACGTGCTCCTCGAACATGAGCCGGAACAGGATCCCGTTGAGCCGCGCCCGCAGCATTTTCACTGAGCTCATCTGCAGGACACCAAACACAACATCCAAACATGAAAACCCAAAAGCTTAGTTATGAAAAAAGCTTCTGTTAAAAACCCCGACGCTGTGCAGCCAGCAAGCCTACAGTTTCTGTATGTTTTCATAGCCTATCTTGTATTTTCAGACATCCCGGGATGCTACCAGCTTTGTGTTTCAGACATTTGGCAAAAGAGAGCACAGGACTAACTCCTTCCTGCTCTGGTAAAAACATGGGAGGTTATAAATCATGATGTTGTAACATGGTAAATGGCAGAGATACTGAAAATAATCAACAATCCTGATTCATTAATTTAAATCTCCAAGACCAAGTTCACTAGGCTAGGTAACAAAATATGGCCATGTCTTTCAGACTTTGCACAAGTGATCAATTTCCTCCCACTTAGCACACTGTAATTCACAAGAGAAATTTAAATTAGGAGAAAAATATGTACTGAGCATTTTTAAACCACCTAAAATTTTCAATTTAATTGCAAGAATGATTATGGTCCAAGTGTATCTTATTTTACCTAGCAGAACACAGAAGGATTTCTTCCCCAGTGGATTCACCATCAGAAGTGTTCCTGAAGCACTTAAGCAAGAAAAGCTTTGTTATGTGACAAATCACTGATCTTGTCTATCAAAACAAAGATTTTTATGTGCTCCTGTCTCTGCTGGCCAAAGTTTTACCGTGGTCCTTGGAGGAACCACAATTTTTCTACTGGTGTTACCTCCCAGCAGCTACCAGAAGCAGCAGCAGTAACTTTCACAGGAAGGACTTGAGTAGCCTGAATAATAATGAATTCTTTCTAAAATGAACATAAACATGAAGGCACTCCAGATGGTCTCAAACAATTCCTATGATCAGGCTGGAACAAGGAAAAGGAAAGGATCAGAAAAGAAGCATTTCAGCATAACTAGTGATCTTTTTTTATAAATCTCCATTGTCACAAATTTCTCTCTGAGCCTCTATAAGCCAAAATCATTGAAAGTCTTGAAACATTATTCTTCTAATCATTCTGTATTTCAGAAATATCATACTGAAAACATCTGCCTTGAAAGGATCTACTTACACTAATCTGCAGTAGATGGAAATTAAAATTAATCACATAATTTGCTTTAACTTTTGTAGAACAATCTCCAATTGCTGTTTTTACTCAGAATGGCACAGAAAAAAGTTGTTCAAAGCTTTAGATCCCAAAGCCAGAGTGCAACAAAACATGGATAAGCCCACAGGAGAGTGTGACAAACATTTGTCAGGAATAATCCTTAACAATACTTCAGAGAAGTGTCCTTTCTTCTTTTAATGCTGTGCAGTGTCATGGAACACTGCTCATTTATTAGCTTTTGGCCACCAAACCAGCAGTAAGTTTTAATTTCATTTGCTGACCTACATAATATTTTTAAACTACCTTGATCATTTCCTAAGAGCTGTTTCATGTGGGTTGTTTCCCTAAAATCCAGAACAATTTTATACACATAACGCCCTTTAGGTATCAGTAAATGAAAGCCACAAATGTTATTTTAGTTCCTCCTGCCCTACCCTGCCCTGGTTTCCCCCCTTTCGTGGGTCTGTTTCTACATCCACGTGTTCAGTGGCTGAGACAGAGTGAACACACTGAATTTTGAGGTGTCTTCCAGAATTAGGTAAGGTGCCAAGCCTACATTCACTTGGAAAGCTCAAATTCTTTAAGGCTCTCAATAAAATTAGTGTCAAAGGCATATAAGAAATAAAACATTCAAACAGGTGCAGGGAACAGCAAGCACTGGCTTCCACTGCAACCAGTTAAAGAAGCAAGAAATGGGTATTTTTTTTCCAGCTGACTGTCAGTGCTGGCCTGAATGTCATTATTTCCCCTTCTGGGCTTTCATGGAGGTCTTGTCTGAATTCTTTACCTAATCAAGTTCTTTATTCAGTTCTTTATACTTTATTATCATCATTCAATTCTCAAGCCCTGTATTAAAACAAGGATCAAAGGCTACTGGAGAAAGGCAAAAAGCACAATTAAATTTGCCTCACTTCCTAGGAAAAAGCTGACATTCCTCTAATAAAAATTTGTCAACTTACTAAGACAACTTAGCCTCTTACCTATGTTATATTAAAGTTGCTTTTTTTTCCCTAGCAGTGTTCTAGGAAGATTAATTCTGCAGCAGCTCACGAAATTACAATGAGGCCAAACAAGCGGCCAATAAATTCAATTTAAAAGACTGAATGAGTCCAAACCAGTGGAGGTGCAATGAACTTGTACAATTCTGCCCACTTTGTCTGCCTCCCAGCCAGGACTGCTCATGACAGCTGAACTGGTTAGACAGGAAAAAAAGGGTCACAGAATATGCAAGTTTATACAAGTACTCAGTCAAACTTATGCTTTTATAATACTGAAAATGTTCAGCTGGCCCTGAAATGGAAATGCAGTTCCTTACTGAAGTTGCAGCTGCTCCCATATCATTAAAAAATTAACTCTTGACCACAAGGTTTAGGTTTAAAATTAAGATTACATTCTGCCTAGTGAGTTAATGTTATACAGCTGATGCAGTTAATCTGTTTTCCTTGCTCCACTTCAACATCAGTGCAAACTTTCCTTTATAGGAAGTTGTGGTGCCTTTTTTGATCCCAGGATATAACTTCAAAAAGTTCCAATAACTAATTAGAATATGTAATGGATTTTAACATTTCATCTAAATGAAAATGCAGTTCTAATTTTCATTTACATATCAGTTGAATATTAAGTTAATCGGCCCCTTTGAATAAGTTAATCATTTACTAAGTATGGGTTTTATACAAATTTTAAGCAACTTATTCCAACCTTTCTTAAATTTGATGGGCAAAGTGATTATCCAATTAACACAGCTTAATAATTAACACATCTAAATTTACATAAAAATAAGGGTACACTCCTTAAATATTATTTAAGGTAGTCTATCTTTTATTCCTAATGTCAAGGCTAAGATTATTATTAATGCAAAACTCCAAAATTAATTTGACACATAGGAAAAAAGTACTTCAGTCAAGTAAAGAGTTTAAATTTAGCTGCATTTCTTTCCGTTTAATGGACAGTTCAGTGATACCAAAATCAGAAACAAACCCAGCATTTTAGCACCAGTGATGCAGTTAGAGGCCTCTGGAAAGAAGCAGAAGCAGTGCCCATAAGGCACAGTACTGGTTTTTATCTACCCAGATGGCAAAGCTGCAGCAGCAAACAAGCTTCAGGAAACTTGCTTCCTTCATAAGGCAAACAGCACCATTTGGAGATGTTTGATTAAGCAGTTTTTGCTAATTAATGCTGCATTAAATACTTGGAAACTCTCTCAACTTCCCCCAGTCAGTGTTTCCTCAGAAACACAACCCAGTGCCACGGTGATGGTGCCCATCCTGGGCTGCTGGGGAATGAGGGAACCTCGGTGGCTTTTTCACCCCTCAGGGGACAAGCGAGGCCCACCCAGCTCCAGTGCAGCACAAATTCTAACTCAGAGGAATCCACGGCCCCAGGGGTGGAGAGCAGCATCCCCACCCAGAACTGCCAGCCAACACAAGCCAGGGATGGTGTTATGAAAGGGAATGTGTGTCACAAGGAGGGATCAGCGTGGGGAACGACCCAAGTTCTACAGATCAGGGTGAAACACTAAGGAATTTACAGCAATAATGTTGTGGTGCGGTTTTGTTGTTTTTTCTTAATTTTATAAAGATGGTTTAACCCCCCCCCCCTCCCCCTCGGGTGGTGGGTCCCTAGTCCCAGTCCTTCCCCTGATTCCCTTTCAAGGTTATTCCCCTCCTTTGTCTCCCTATCCATCACCCGGGGTCCCTCCCCTTGTTCCAGTACCTTCCCTATCCATCACNTGCTGTAAGCTTTGATTTGTGGCTCAGTTGGACCAAACCCCTGGAAATAAAGGACTTTCTGGACTAATTGGTCTGGCTGGCCCCTCCCTCGCCTCTTTACTCTGGAACTTCGTCTCGAGCACCCCTTATCCTATCGCGTCCCACGCGCGGAGCTAGCCGGGGACGAGAGCCAGGATTGGCGTGGACCGCAACACAATAAAACAGAGCCATGTCTTTAAATCAAAGTCATTATGCACAATTTTGCCAATTTCTTTGCTGATTTTAAGCAAGTAACTGAATAGAATTCCCAAACATCAGAGGCTTCGTTTGTCCTAATCCTTCCACCTTGCCTGCTTCCATTGTGCATTTCCCTTCAACACATTCCAGATATTCTCCCTGCACAAAACCTGAGTGATTTCTCACTTCGTCTGACAATATCTAGGTAGGGGGGAATATACACATACACAGGTGCATATATAAAATATAGAATATAGGCATATATCACAATTATCTCTATATACACACACAAATTATATCCATAGAGAAGTTTTGGTCTGTCTAAAGACATAATAGATTGATATGTTTATATTTTAAATATATATTGCATGCTATAATTGCTTCAAACAAAGTAGCAAATCTGTATTTATAGAGATTTTTAGATTGTTACTGATCAATAAATGGCAATGTTCTATTACTGCAGTTCTTGCAATGAGACTAACCAAATGTATCACACTTCTACCAAAATTCCTCATCCTTGTTTGGGAAGAAAAGATTTTTTGGAACTTCATGCCATTTAGTATAAAAAAAAGGAAATCAGTAGGCTGAACTTTTTCAGAAGAAGCCATTGATATCTTTCATTTTCTAAATCCTCTACCAAAATCTCATTAGGACAAATCATATTCTGTTACTTCCCCAACCGAAAAATAATTTTTAAGAAAAATCACTCAAAAGGCACTTCTGAAGCCAAATTATGCTCAAATCAGAGCTTTTTAGTAAAAAAAGCCTTTTAAGAGGCCTCTATTTCTGTTTTAATGCATTTTAATGTACATAATGCCTTAAAAATCCAGCAAGAGCAAACGTGGCTCCTGTGGAGCTGGGGATAAACCCTGAGCACGTTACAGAGGCTCTCATCATCATTTTAATCTCTTAGGCTGACGCGGGGAAGTGCAAACAGGAACTCATTTGCCTAAAGACTTCTGAGGTCCTTGGGAGACCAGGAGCAGAAGGTGATTGCCAAGGCCTGGCAGTAACTCAGCGTGCCACCATCACCCACCAGCGTGGATCAATAACTCCTGCAAACGCTGCAAGTTCCTTGCAAGAGAGGCCCGGCCCCTCCAACACTCGAGAGCCCTGCTCTCAAACAGCCCCACGGAGCAAATGCTCCTGAAAGGAGCACATCACCACCTCCAATTTCAGTTCTAATGTAAATTCACACCTCTCCTCGAGCCATTTTGCAGGTTTGTGTTTGTAGTTTGTTTGTACAAATACAGGTATTTTGTGTGTATGCAGACAGAAAATATGGATATGGACGTATTAACTCTTTCAGCTGGTTACAGGTTTTGATACAAAACAACAAACTTATTGGAGTTGTCAATGCCATGGAGTAACTGGGTCTTCTATGGACTTGGAAATTCATCTGCTTGAAGCCAGAGGGTTCTTCAGAACTGTTTAATAAACATTCAAGGCAAGACATGCAGACAAAAGATTTGGTCTGGCACAGGAGTGCCTGCTGCTTTTAATGGTTTACTGTAATTCCTTCCATAAAAACACCCAGAATCATGGAATCAGAGGGGTGCACATTGGAAAGGACCCTAAGCATCATCTGGTCCCAACCCTGGTTGGTCAGGGCCCTGCCCAGGCTGACTTAATACGTATTAAAGAGACTTTTTTTATATTATTCATCAGGAAATAATAACTACTTCCTACTGCAGGTCATGCAAAACACTAACAAAAAGATTTTATCCCTGGATTTGTTTCTTTTTATGTGACAAAATGGAACTCTGCAGTTAATCATTGCACTAATACATACCACAACTCCAAATTGCTCTGGCTCAGCAAGATCGTTATATTCATCCTTCAATTCAGCTAAGGCATTGAGCTCTTTCTGCTCCGGAAGATTCTTCACCAGGTTCTAAAACAAACAAGGCATTATATCAAATTTGTTACATTAAACTACCTGAGATATTAAAAATAAAACGCTTAAAATACCACAACATGGAAATGCACGAGGAAATGACGGGACGCTGATTTTATTTACGCAGCTTTAACATTATATAAACACCAAATCAAAGCAGCAATTATTTAATACAGACATCAACTCCTCTGCCACAGTCTCTGATTTGAAGAATGTATTAAAAGGCTGGAGTATCATTTTTCAGTGTCTGACAGCATCAAGGAGTTTTGTCTGCCTACAACCTCCCTTTGCCCTAATGGCTGCATCTTGCTCGTTAAATATTAATCAAGGAATAACTGGCCCATGTAAAACATGACAAAACTAGCAAAAAAAATTACAATATTTGGACATTGAAAGTAGCTGTGCACAAAGTACAATTAAAAATACCTTACACAAAAAAGGTCAACATCCCAGAATAGTACAGATCTTTGGGTGGCAAATACATGGGAACTCAAGAAAAAGCTGAACTCGCTTGAAATCTTATTCATGTCCCCAAAGAAAGTTATTAAATGCTCTTAAGACCTCAAAATACAGATATGCTAAATACATGAAATACTTGTATTAGGACTGAAGAATAGTTTGTTTTAAGAAATACTCAGTAAAAATGTAGACTGTGTTTAAATTTTCATATATACACCGGTTGAAATGACAACAATAATGTAATTCTTTAAGGGAAAAAAACCCCAAATTTATATTCCAGCAAGCATCAATAGGAAAAGTTATGTGCCTGTTAAAAAAGCAACCAGCACTGCAGAAGCACATTTTTTTAGCTATAAAAATATTAATTGGAAAAAATTTGTACTATCAGAGCTACAGATGTCTTATTTTTAGACCAGATCAATCTTGCCATCACTCTTGCAAAATTCTTATTTGTTTTGAGAATTTGATTACTGATCACTCTGCCAGGCTTGAAGCAGACATTAAGGTCCAAGCTGGAAAAAGGCATCATCTAATTTGTCAAATTTGCAAGTGATAACAAACCTAATTCTCCGAGCTGAAAGAATCAAACATTCACCCATCTTAATAAAAACAAAATAAAGATGACAAGCAGCCTCATACAAAACATCCCTGCTACAGGAAGGATTTTACACTCACACGAGGAGCCACTGACTTTCTCAGCGAGCAGAGCTCAACACGTGGCACAGAGGAACATGAGATTCATCTCCGTGTCACACAGCTGAGCTGCAGCTCTCTGCTTCAACTACGTTTGCCTTCCTATTACCCCAAACCCATGTCCCCCAGAGTTCTACTTGCAAAAAATAAAATAAGAGTCTGTAAAACATTCTCGCTCATTTGATTAATTGTTTAATGCTGGTAAAGATCAAAGACATTCAGTAATGCAGTTTTTTAATCTGTTTTGATTAGCTGGACTATTTACCAAATGCTGTCCTCCAAAATTTCACAGTACTTGTCAGAAATGTAGATTTCATTACACATTAATAAACTCAGTGTAAAACATTGTTTTTGCAACAGTGCAGAAATACAGGTACCTGCTACTAACCCAGCTGGATTTTTAGCTGTGTAACCAGTATCTGTTAATGTGCTTGATTGTTTCTTTTTCCTCACCCACACCCCTTCACGGGCCAGAGCCAACAGCCCAACTCATATTACCCTTGTAACAAGGAGAATTTGGCTCTACTCACACTGCAGCTCCTTTTTTAACACATATATCTGTGTGTGTACACTCACTGCATGTACTGAATAACTGAGAATGAAGATAAAGCATTCAGTGACCACATGTTCAAATCCCTGTCAGGACTTCAAGAAGCAGTTTCCTACTATATTGGCTGGGATGCAAGTTTGAATAAAAATAAGGTAAATAAAAATGGTTTACATGACCATTAAAAGGAATCTAAGGCTGACATTAAGAGGCTGAAACTGCCACTCACTGCTCCCTGTCACAAGGCCCTGAATTCTGTCAGACATGGTGTTTGACAACTGGTTACAAGAACTTACTCCCTCAAAGACACTCTAGGAATGGAATATTTTTTTTCCTAGAGTGCTTTCCCCAAGGAAGAGTTACAACAGTACATAGTCTACCATGTAGTCAAACTCATTATTCCAATTTATTTAAGTATTACACCATAAGTCTAAAAAGCAGCAAGAAGCAAGTGCCTGAGAAGCAAAATGGACAAAGCACTTTGCTATCTGCTCAATTATGCCATACCCATTCCACTTCCACACTCTGACTTACAACAAAGCAGGTTCTACATGTGCATTTTTATAAAGTTTGAGTTTTGCTAAGCATGGAGAAAAGCAAGGTTTGCTCTGTACAAATTTTCCAATCAGCTGTATTAAAAACTGTTAAACTGGTAAATTAGTTACTAGCTCAGTTGGCAGATTAAGATAAAAATAACCCAGAATAGAGTGAATATGAAGCAGCTGACACAGCCCACTAACCCCACCTACACGTGGGGAATATCCTCTGACGTACAGAGGAATCTCTTCCAGGTTATCAGCTCCATGGCCCTGCTGCTGGAAGCAGCTTCAGGAAGGGACCAATCTCCAAAGCACCCGTTTTCTGCAGATCCCAGGCTGCTGAGTTCTGGATAGTTGCATCCATGATCAATTCACATCTGTTTATTCTGGAGCTAACACCACGTTCTGCTTACACACCTTGGTTTTCCTCCCGATGCTCACACACATCCCTCTCCTCCCCACTCAGATGTGATGTGCTCATATCCTGCCAGCTATTTATATTGCTGAGCTAATCAAGCCAATCTCTTCTGCTTCCTTCTGGGGACTGTTTCTCTATCTCTCAATCACCTTAAGTAGTTTTTAAGTTCAGCTTCTCTATTTTAAATTCATTTTTGAGAAATGTACTGCGTATTTTAGATAAGTTCGTAGAAGCAGACTATTCAAAAGCATAAAAATTATCCTCCTGACTGGAAATCCTTGACCCAGTACACCTTGCAATGTCATCCTGTGGTCACCCAGGTCTGGCTGGGATGAAGACAATTTATTTCACAGGAGCCCATAGGGTGCATTTTAACTTGTGACCAGAACAGTGATGAATTATCACTGCTGAGCTACATTTGTAGTAGAGATCAGTATGAAACTACTCTGCACTTCAGCTGACCAAGGCAGCTTTGTTTCCTCCCCTTGGATTTCTGATTTTACTAAACCTGTAGGCTTCTTTATCATATGACCTAACATTTCTGATCAATAAACCAAGTCCTCAATAAAATTGGAGCTTTGCACTTATTTTCAAATACTGAGGCAACTCAATTTAGACCAGAGTCCAAAGAATAACCATTCTTCAGGTCCAAAAAAGGAAGAAGAAATTAATTTAGAAGGCCTTGGGGGAATGGGATGAAGGTGCAAACAGGAGACAGGGAAGGATGATGGGATGAATCGAGGCCCAGTGTGGTAGCTAGAATCTGAATCGGTGTATGACGTTAAATAAAACAACAACACTATTGCTGGGGTGCTAAATCTTTGTCACATTTAGGGTTTCCATGCTTCTCTGTTGAACTGTCACTCCTCAGAGACCATAAGGGGCCATGTACACACTTGCTCTGCCTCCTAGAGGGAGGAAATCAGAGAGGGATGTAAAGAAGCTTTATTCCATCCTTTCTTCTCTCCAGCTGAGAGACTTGGGGCTCAAAATGGGACTGAACCAGCTTGAGAGCAGGTTTGATTTACAGGTAGGTTTGAAGTTGCAGCAGGATCCTGAAACATTCAGGGAGTTTCATCTCTCACTAGAGACAGGCAGAGCTGTTACAGAGCTGTTTCCACGAGAAGCCTCATGAAACTTCATTATGCACCAGCCTGAATCATCTTCAGCTTGTCTTCGAAGCTGAAAAACCAGAATTCTCAAAGATTTCCCATTGGAAGGGGAAATTCCAAGGTTCTTTTGTTAACAGTGTCTTCGAAAGGCAGTTTTTTACTGCTACAGGTGACCATGTTCAAAAGCAGAAGTGAAATCAGTGAAACAGGAAACACAACTGATACACTCGCAGCTGATACCTGCGGCAATTCCACGCCAGTCTGGCTCTTGAATCCTTACCCTTTCCTGCTATTTTTATGTGGAAAATGAGCTATAACCACAAGCAGAGGTATTTTCACATACCTGAATCAAGGATTCACTCAGCTTCTCTTCATCAACCTCTAAAATGATATTTTTTATTTCTTCATAAGGCAAACGGAAGGAACCCAAAAATATTGCTGAAATTCAGTAACATATCGTTAGAATCAAAAAGGTCAAAAAGACTGATATACAAAGGCAAACCATTTCTAGCAACTCAGAAATCATGTCTTCATCTAAATTGTGTTTCACAGTTAAGAAGTCTCCCATATAAAACAAATGCTAGATAGGCACAATAGTGCAGTGTAACTTATAAAGAATTTCCTTTCTAAGAAATGAAACCATGACATCACCTTTAATTTTTTGGTCAGCCTCAGTTGCTCCCTAGCAATTTTACTTTCCAATAAAGTCTTATCTTCATGAATGACATCTGCATTGCTACCTAAACAGACCTACTCAGCCAATAGATGACTTTATCTATTATTATTATGGCTTCCATAACCACATACGAATATCTGTACTGCATTTACAAGTGGATAAATGATACTTACATGATATTCTAGAAAAAAATTCACATCAAAGGGGTAATGAAGAGCTGGGCAAAGTAAGAAAAAAATGCCCTAACTCTATCACATTTAGGGTAACTGAACTTATACAAGAGACACATAGAATGCAAACCCTTTAAAGATGGAGCTCTCAAAGCAATTTGATCTCAGAATGTTATAAAACCTCAAGAGAGCCCCACTCAGTAAACTACAAAGAATTCTTAACAGATGGATCAGCACAATATTGTAACAAAATGCTTTATATTCAACCTAACTACTCTGGCTGATGATCCTGCATCCAGGTTTTCAGGAGGTGACGTTTCCTATCAGTTGTGTCACAGCTGGTTTTCTGCTCATGCCAACGTGCTCACGGATGTGGTAATAAACACACACATATTTGGGTGTACACATTTATTTGCCACGGGAACAGCTGGACTAGTGACATTTATGGTGTTTCTGAGTCAAATAAAAGACTCTACTACTCTTAATGATGGATTTCCCCCCATAATGAAAGAGGGAAGAAGCAAGTTAAATAATACAAGTGGGCTGGTTTTGCTACAGTTCATAGCAGTAGTACTTGCACCTATTTAGCCCATCTGGTAACATCTTCCCCTGAACCTCTACTCCTCCACTGCCCTGACCAGAAGGAACAATGAGCAACGGCCTCCAAACCCCTCCCACAACCCCACCAGCACTGCGCCTTGCCCGAACCAACGAGCATCGTTTAATTGTACTTTCAGTCCTGAGCAATCATTGAGAGACTCAGCTGACAAAAACCCCAGTAACTCATTAAGTCTAAATCATTTTTCCGTGCCACTTTTTGCATTTTTCCCATGTTATACAGTCAATTCAAAATATGTGCATTTAAACACTTCTGAATTTCAGACTCATGTTCAAACTAGAAGTTTTTATAAAAAGCAATTGCACTTGTAAACAAAAAAAGAAGACTTACGACCAGTGAGATGCAGATGCTACTTAGATACTGACCTAATGCCCTTCACGTCACTTACATAAATTTTGTGCAGATTTTCCATCCAAAACTCTTAACTCTTTGACCTTCTTCTTTGACTGAGCTGCTTTCTTTTCTTCTGATTCTTCTACAGGCTTTTTGGCTGGAAAGCAGGTATTTGTTAAATTCTATTCATTATCACAACTGTTCAATCTTAGCTAACAGCAAGTCCATTAGAAAGCCATAATAATACATCTTTTACAATCAGTTCAAGGCAAAATTACTGCACTGCCTCAACCTACTGTAAAATATCCAAACAAACAAAGCAAACGTCCAAAACGAAAGGAACAAGAAATAAAAGTATGACAATGAGCAATTTTCCCAAGCACTATCAAATAATATTTATGTATTTTAACCCAAGAAATTTCACTTCAGCTCCAATTTATTGCAAGCACAGGGATTTGGTGTTACCTCAAAGCACATGAGTGCCCTCTATTGAAACATTATTAACATTAATAAGTTCTCCATCCAAAGCCAACAACATAAATCACTTGATATTCATCACACTGAACAAAGGTGTGTTTTTATGAATTATTTACATTGCCAGTTGTAAAGAGCAAAACTAACTAAGAAAATAGTGTCAATTTTAAAGTGATTTCTTTTAAATTAGCAAGATTTGCTAGCCTTTTATTCAGCACTTTCAGTTATATGGAAAGAAATGTGGCATTGGAATACCTAAAATATAAGCTGATTTTTTGCATAATTTAAAACAGTCAATTTCCACAGAATTTTCTTAAGCATTAAGTAAACCCATTAACATGGATTTATTTCCTTTTAAATATCACATAACATATTTGGCACTGAAGGAATAGAATCTTAATGTGCTTAACATTAATTGAACTTAATGAATATTTTAAGTCATTCAAAAGTAACTGAAAAACTGGAAAGTCAAATTAAGATGAAGTTTCAAGCAGACTGAATATGGTTTTGTTCTCTGAGCACTATTTTTTGTTGTACTGTAATGAGCAATCACGGGTTTTATAACAGGTATCACCTAGGAAAAAATGTTAATTTTTAGCGTGAATAATAACATAAAATCTCAGTTTCAACTTCTTTATTAATAATAATAAAAAAAGACCATAGAAAACAGGTATTTGTCTCCTTACACCCATTACCTCTACGAAAACATCTGGCATAAAGTAATTCTGCTGGTTTACAACCCTGAGCAATCAGTCTACCTTGGGCACGTTCATGCCAGTGCTAACTGAGCCAGTCCCAGGCAGTGCCCTCAGCCCCAGCTGCCTCTAAAGGGCCTAAAGCACGGAAGCTGAACAGAAAAGATGATCCAACAACAAACCAACACTTGCTCTCCCCTCGCCTTCCACTCCCTGCAAGCCTCCCAGGAGCAGCTGCTTGGTGCTGGTACAAGCCCTGAGCTCCACATCACCAGACAACCTCAGGGTTCCCACCAGCACTGACCCTGTAGCTGTAAGGAGCTCCATTTAAAATCCTAAAGTGACACTTCATCGAGTAATCAGACCCTTATCACTAATTGTTCTCAATTAGACAAGGAAATAAGACCAGGTGCTCAACAACACAAACGAGAAACCACCCAAGAGTTAAAAATGAGCTGTCCCATGGGAAGGCAACAAACATTCTGAGTTCAGTTTTATCACAGGAGACACTGCAAAGCCTGGATTTGCGTCTGCTGAGACAGCTGAGAAAAATGGTGCGAGAGGATGAGTGACCTACTGCAAACTTAATCTGTTTAGGAGTTAAACCCTCCAGATCTCCCTGGACTGAGTGTTTAAAGCACCGAACACCACATCCCCTCCCAACCCACCCACAGGGTACCAGGCCTGTCTCAGCAGCTGGGAGCACCAGAGACAAACCTGCCCTGTCCCCACCTGCAGTAAAACACCCATGTCCCGGCCCCCTGGGCAGCAAGCTGCAGAGGTAACCAGGTTCAAGAGAAAGCAGGAGTAACAAATGTTTTTGTTAGCAAGTATCACCTCACACAACAGGAGCTTCCTACACTGACAATTCACATAAATCAGAAAGAGCAAGCGAGAGAAGAGCAAGAGCTCAAGGGGAAAGGTGTTACACCAGCCCAACGCAAAACAGGTATTAAGTTACTCAGCTGCTACAGTACCAAAAAAGGAAAAGCAGTTTTGGGGTTTAAACACATTTTACAAACAGACACAGAGGGTGAGCTGAGGCAGACTTCATGACAGGAACTGTGCCTGTACAGGGCAAAGAACTCGTTTCCCTTACGACCCCTCCTAACCTGCATGCAGGTGCACTCCTCTACTGGGTGTAAAATTAGCAACTACATGGAGACCACAGCAGATCACACATCCAAAAGTTTCATAAGAAACCATGGCTACTCTCAGCTACCTAAGCCTGAAGGGGTATAACACCACTACTCGTAGATCATCCATTTAACAAATATTAGATGTCTGGGTTAGATGAAAGTTTTTCTACTTGAAAAAGGCCAGAGAAGATGTTCTTTACAAGAAGTTCTTACCTTCCCACACACAAAACTTCAAAGTTAACTTCATGCCAATTCAGAAAAAAACAGAGAACACTGGAACCAGATGCTTATGTGACTGTTAAAGTCATAATACAGCATCAACACCAATCTTACCAAGCCCAAATTCATAGGCAGGAAGAGACACTACTAAAATTTCTAGATTAGACAGCTCCTAGAATCTCTCCACCACTGTTTGAGCCATGACTGAGATGACATGGAGCATCAGAGAGCTCTCTACAGCCACCCTCATCCTTCTTCTGCCAGAGGCTCTGATCACACAGTCCATTTCAGCAGCAATTCAACTGCTACACAACCACGGATTATGGAATTTCGAAAAATAATTAACTCAATTAAAAAGATACTTGATACTTTTCAGAATCCAATACACTTTTGCTGACCAACCTCCGGCCCCTTGTCAGGTTCTCCTTTCACAAGTGCCTGTTTAAAGATAAGACGCTTTTTGGTTTGATGCCACAGAACCAAAGGGAGAGATGAAAGAAGGATTTTATAGCAGACAACACAGGATAGCTCAGAAAAGCAAGATGAAAAATCAATCTGGAAGCTAAAGCAGCTGAATTACTTCATACAGACCTTGGAGTTTAGTGCTGTGATTATTCATTACAGCACTTTGATAACGGTACTGCCTTACATCTTCATTCAAAATCAGCTTTTTTTCAAACCAAAAGTCTTACAGACAGCACTGAGAGCTGGTGACTGCCATCCCCAGGTCTCCACGACAGAAATGGCTGGAGTTTAAAACAAAATGTGTAGCAGAGGGGGAACTTCCTTACCCTCTGACCACACCTGATGAAGCAATAGAACACTGAAAGGAACAGGTCAGCTGCCCAGCTCTGCAGTCTCATTGCACAGGGCCCAGCTCCCACCAACTCCCCCTGAGCCATCCACACCCCAGCATCCTGTTTAAGTTTGCTGCTCTTGTCTCAGAGCATGACAAGCTTTTTCCACACCTTAAGTACGGCTTGATCCAAACTCAGCCTTCCACAGTGAGGGCTCAGCAGTTCCACTCCCCAGAACACACTCACTGCTTGGATCTGTATCAGTCCTGCACTGCATGAGCAGCCCTGAAGGATGGAAGAGCCCTTGAGTAAGGGGCTCAGCCTGGCCAGGCTCTCTAGCAAGTCATTCTTTGCAAGAGACAAGTACCTCCTTCACAAGTCTCAGCAAGAGCCCACAAGTCCAAGTGTTTTTTTTGTTCCCCCAGGACAGCAGCTCAGGTTTATCAGAAGAGTTCACTCTTCCAGGGGCCTCTCAGGTTGTGCTCTGGTATTTCTGCTCCCCACATCAGGGCTAACAGACCAAGCTCACGCATGTCTGCTGTGTTTATGCAAAGCATTTTTAAATCCCCTGCCCTACATCTCTGTGTTTCTTCAGGATGCTTAATCCCATTTCACACACATTTATGTGCATGAATATTTGGACGTACCTGGAATATGTATACACACACCCCCAAACAGGCAGAGATACACATGTGGAGTTTTTGTTTTCAAGAAATGGAGGAAATTCTGCTCTTGGTTATTGAAAGCGATATCCCCATTCAGTTGGGAGGAAGAATTAAACAAGCATTAAAAAAACCCCAACAAAGCAACAATTAACAGTCACTGAAATGGCAAAATAGCCACTAATGCATAATTATCTCACACCAGTTAGACCTGTAGAAGGTTTTGTCTGGGCTTTTCTTTATAACTTACCTTAGGTAGACAAAAGAAGGAAATGGAAAGAGAGCCAATACGACAGAGCCAAAGGAGAACATGGAGACCAGAAAACAGATGTAAACACCAACACTATATAACTTATTCTTTTCTAATTTAGAGCTCTATTAAGTTAGCAATAGTACATTTGTTTATCAGTGTTGGAGGGAAAAAGCTGATGCAAGATGCTGCAAGGCATTGTTTGCTCTTGATCTGCCATTACCCAGAGCATGTGCAGCTCCAGCTGTACCTTCAGTGAGACCTTCAGCTGGGAACTCATCTAATCCCACTGCTTGAAGCCCTTAAAACCCATCCAGGGTATATTAAACAAAATGTTATGTAAGTTTAAAACACATTAAGCAAGACTAATGATAATCATGGCAAAGAACATACACAAACATGCTGAAATGCTTCAGAGACTTAATTAAGAAAAAAATTCTACCATCAGTACTTTTGTACTTCTGTAGTAAAAAAAGCAGCATACATTATTCTTGAAAATTATCATTTTACACCTGTTCATTAATTTAGCTACTGAATAGCATTAGAAGTGGCCATGACTAATTTTTTGAAATATATATGATTTTATTTAATTATATTGATGCTGTTAAAGCACTTTATTACGAGCTGAAATGTCCAGTTCATAAGAAATTCCTTTCTTTCTTTAAATTACCAATGAATAATTTTAATAAAGAATTAACAGCAAAAGACTGTCAGTCATGAATATGATGAGGATGAAAATTAAAGGGAGATAAAAAGAGTACATTGAATTACAGTGTGGAGAAAGCAGACATTTAGGTGAACTTTAGCCTACCTTAGCCTGAGCCTTAATCTCCAATTTCTGTCAAGTGTGTACACACAGTGAACAAAAACATCCTTATATTGCCATGGGAAATGAATGAGTAATTTCATCTTATTTCCATCTGGCAAGTGGCTTCCCAATTGCATTTACCAGTATTTGGCAGCAAAAGTAAATATACAAAAGAAATTAACTGCTTTGTTATTCCCTCTACCAGAGAGGAGAACTATGGCTAGTACAGGAGTATAGGAGAAAAAAATGAAGTATACATACTTTGCAAAGGATGTAAACTACACACACAAGACTAGACTTGAGCAGCTGAAAGTAATAATTACACTGAATTCACCCCCCCAAAAAAATAACCCTGATGTGATATGACTTGGTAGAAAAATGAAATAAGGAGCTAGGAATGCCACTGAAAGATTAGAAAGTAATTTGTAGCACAAAACTTCAGTAAATTTTGCTGCAACACAATAAAACTTCTTGAAGTCTGGCTAAATTGATCATCTGGGAATGCTACTGATAGTCTTCCATTTCTGTGTTTCCTAGAGGCACTCAAAAATGGAAATAAAAGTCAAATGAAGGGCGAGAAGCAGGAAAGTCAAACAAAGTAGTCTAAAATTGGCAGTTCTTTTCCCTCAGCAATACACCCACCCCGAGCGTGTCCCCTGGTGTGCCCCCAGCACTCCGGGCAGGAGGGACCCAGAGCCGAGGGCAGGCAGGGCCAGGGGGCACAGCCGGGGCACACAGCTGAGGCACAGTCGGGCACAGCCCGGGCACAGCCGGGGCACAGCTGGGCACAGCCCAGGCACAGCCGGGGCACAGCTGGGCACAGCCCAGGCACAGCCGGGGCACAGCTGGGCACAGCCCAGGCACAGCCGGGGCACAGCTGGGCACAGCCCAGGCACAGCCGGGGCACAGCTGGGCACAGCCCANAGAGCCGAGGGCAGGCAGGGCCAGGGGGCACAGCCGGGGCACACAGCTGAGGCACAGTCGGGCACAGCCCGGGCACAGCCGGGGCACAGCCGGGGGGCACAGCCGGGACACACAGCCGGGACACACGGCCGGGGCACACGGCCGGGGCACACGGCCGGGGCACACGGCCGGGGCACACGGCCGGGGCACACGGCCGGGGCACACGGCCGGGGCACACGGCCGGGGCACACGGCCGGGGCACACGGCCGGGGCACACGGCCGGGGCACACGGCCGGGGCACACGGCCGGGGCACACGGCCGGGGCACACGGCCGGGGCACACGGCCGGGGCACACGGCCGGGGCACACGGCCGGGGCACACGGCCGGGGCACACGGCCGGGGCACACGGCCGGGGCACACGGCCGGGGCACACGGCCGGGGCACACGGCCGGGGCACACGGCCGGGGCACACGGCCGGGGCACACGGCCGGGGCACACGGCCGGGGCACACGGCCGGGGCACACGGCCGGGGCACACGGCCGGGGCACACGGCCGGGGCACACGGCCGGGGCACACGGCCGGGGCACACGGCCGGGGCACACGGCCGGGGCACACGGCCGGGGCACACGGCCGGGGCACACGGCCGGGGCACACGGCCGGGGCACACGGCCGGGGCACACGGCCGGGGCACACGGCCGGGGCACACGGCCGGGGCACACGGCCGGGGCACACGGCCGGGGCACACGGCCGGGGCACACGGCCGGGGCACACGGCCGGGGCACACGGCCGGGGCACACGGCCGGGGCACACGGCCGGGGCACACGGCCGGGGCACACGGCCGGGGCACACGGCCGGGGCACACGGCCGGGGCACACGGCCCGGCCTCCTCCAGCCGCCTGCGAGGTGTCCCTCGCACAGGAACCACGGCCAGCAGGCAGCAGAATGAACCCTGGCAGAGTCTGCGTGCTCGAGCCAAACCACACAAATAACCTGCTGATCATCAACAAGTGCAAGCGTGTCCATGCATTCATGGAATTGTTCAGGTGGGAAAAGCCCTATAGGATCCTGAAACCCAACCAGCAGCCCAGCACTAAACCCACACGAGCTCGAGCGCCACACCCACACGTTTTTGAACACTTGCAGGATGCCCATTTCCCTGGGCAGCTCGAGTCAATGCTTGGCAACCCTTTGTTTGAAGGAATGTTTCCTGATAAGTAATCCAGACCTCCCCCGGTGCAACCTGCAGCCGTTTCCTCTGCTGCTGTCACTCGTTACCCGGGACAAGCAGAGCCCTGACGCTGGCAGCAAGGAGAAAGCAACAATGCAGCCTGCACAGAGCAGTGACCAAGGAGCAGCTCCTTATCCAGTGACACCAGAGAAGATTCCATGGATCCCAGAGGAGACACTCTGGGAGATGCCACAGCTCACACAGCTGAAGCCACAGACCCTCCTAGACCTCGGCAGCTCTCCTGCAGAACGTGTGTGTCATGCAATTCATGAACTGAGATTAGAGTGGTTTGGCATCCAAATTCATTTCTAGCCTTCACTCTGTCATTTGGGCTCTAACTTTGACAACCAGCAAACAGTTTCCCCAAATATCCAGAGAGAGATGCAAGAGCATCAGCAGATGCCAGCCACGCCTCCTGTCAATTCAGGCAGCAGCTGTGGGATCTCATGTTTATTCCCAGTGCCACCTGGCATTTTTCAGTTCACCTAAAATCACTCAGTTATCAATTCCTGAAGCAAAATTAATTAAGCACTCCTGCTGTCACTCTGTCCTTTCCGCAATCAGAAGAGCTGAATACCTGGTACAGCAATAAAAAAAGAATCATTACAAAGCAAGCAATTGATCTAAAAGTGAATCTTGCACTGAGCTCTTAAGATAAAAAAAATAAAACTAACAGGGAGGAAAAAACGTGGAACCTCTTGCAATCTTGTATGTTTTCTGCCTAATTAATGTAATCAAGCTGAAGGAAGTGGCATCAACCCAACAAATTATGCTCTGCGGAAGAATAAAAAAGATCATAACTTAGTTTTACAAATTAGTTTTGCAAAAAAAAGGTAACAAGGGATCTATATTTGTATTAATTGTTCTTATAATTGATTGCTACTTTATTTGACCACCACATTTAATGACTACTATTAATTTAACATGAAATATTCCTTACTCGGTTAAAATTGCCCTAAAATGGTTGTAAATAGTCTAATTGTCAATCTCTAGCAAGAACTTGTGCTGCAAAGTTGTACAGTTAAAGTGGACTTAATTACCCACTTTATTGTGATGGCTTTCAGCTTTCTATCGACAGCCTCAAGGAGATGCCTGGGCCACAAATGCTTTACTAAAAGCTAAAAACAAGAAAAACAACAAACCAACAACCAAAACCAACGCCTCCCCACGCACACACAAAAAATCCCAAACACCCCCACACCTGATTTCACAACTGATTTTGCCCCCTTCTATTTACTGTGCAAGATGTTGCTTTTGCTGTAAGACAGCAAGCAAATATTAACAATTCATGACACACAAATGGTCACAGAAATACAGATGAACATTAGAAATCAAACAACAGCGGGCAAACAAGGATAAAACTGAAAATATCCTCCACGGGCCCAATTTGCTGTGTTGTAGACGTGCTGGAAGAAGCTGGAATAAAACCCAGTATCTCTCTTCCTTGACCTCTCCTCTCCCATTTTCTCCATGAATACGGGTATGGGAGGTGCTGATCCTTGGGAACTGGTGGGCACCGAGGTCTGCTCGACCAAGGAGATCGGGCCTGCATTTCAGAACTCACAGAGGAAGTTCTGACGTGGGTGAGAGATGATGTTTGCCTATGAAAATAAAACGCTGCCTATAATAGCATTTCTAATTTCAACAGTCACATGGCCCAGTTATATTTTTTCCTCTGACATCAGGCCACCATCGCCACCAAACTGAGACAGGACAACTATAATTATTTCCCACATTCTGACAGGTTTCTTATCTGTACGATTTTCAAAAGTAAAAAAAAAAGGTATCAAGACTCAGGAAAAAAAAGTCATTAAACTGCTGTCATATTTTACCAAGATTGTAACAAACTCATTTTCTTTTATTACTGTGAGAAGTCAAATAAATAGGTATCTTTTAATTAATAGCTCACCTACTGTTCCCCTTGATTAAGGCCATAAAAGGCCCACCTTCACAAACAAACACACCTGTGGGAATCATTTTCCAAAGGAACTTTCCAAATTATGAAGCCAAGATCCCAAGATCCAAAAGTCCTTTTACACAGTCATGTTAATTGGATACTGGTGTTTAGTGGAACAGACTAAAACGTTAATAAAAATGAAGTGATAAATTGATTTCTTCTACCATTGTGATATCTGACATTTAACAATCCTGCCTAAATATTGAAACACTAAGTAAAATATACTTCTCCAAACAGACATTTTAGTATTCTCTTCCTTTTTCAAGTTTTTCTCTGTCATCAAGGTTTGAAATAAACGTGCATGCAAAACTCTTTAGCTTAGACATATCTAATTCCCAAATCCCTCAATTTTTGAATGTAATGTGGCACATCCTGGTTATACACTGACCTACACAATATTACACATCCATTGACTTAGTACATAAGAAATTTGATTTTATGTTTAGTTAAAAGAATCCTATTATTCTATTTAGAGTAAAAAAGAAAAAAATATTGCTGATTAGCTGGTATTTATTGCTATATTAAACCAGGGAACTCAAACAGAAGCTCTCATAGGCACCAGATCCAAAGCAAAACTTCACAGGGCAAAAGGATCATACTAAAAATAATGGGGAAATAATCTTTCTTAATAGATTCCATCAATTTCAATAGTAAAAGTAAGTGCCCTGTGAGGTTGACTGGTAATCACAGCTTTGATAGCTGATCAATAGAAATAAAGGATAAAAAGATAAAATGTTGGGAAATTAGTCTTCCATAAACAAATGTTTAAAACTGTGGCTTTGTGGTGGGTGGTATCAAATAAATCTAATTAGCTGCATGCAACCTATACTAATCATATGTGAACAGAAATGTTCTAGCTGCTGCGGCGGTGCTGCGTTACTCCACGCACACAGTGGACGCCCGGCTAGCTCGGTGCAGGCGCCGCCGTATGATGGGAGCCGCCCGACGACCCGAACCGAAGGGTGGCGAGGCAGCGAGGGATCCGGGAGATCCGCTCCGCGCCACTGTCTGCGAGGTCCAGGACACAGGGTTGAGGGAAGGAATAGTCCAGACCACAGTCCGAGGCTAACGGTTTATTTGCCCGAACCCTGCTCGGTCGGACTAAAACGAATTTTGGCGGCTTACCACGAATTTTATAGGAGGGGTGGTAGCCAGGGTACAGAACCAATCAGGGGGTAGTAGGGAGGAGATAAGGGTGGGATATTATTTATATATAACCAATGAGGAATAACACAAGACGATTGATATCTAATTTAACAAATGGTGCGTCGAGTAAAATAGAACTTTCTGGACATAAAGGCAGGGTCGGGGAAGACTGACATTTCTCTGGGGTATGGTTTTGAGGGATTGACAGGGAAGGTGCTGGAACAAAGGGTGTGGTCTGGATGATGGATGGGGAATAGGGGATGTGTTTCAACATTATTTGGGGATGGGGTGGAGAAAGGGTGGCAACTGGGACAAGCCTTTATTACAACTTAATAGGGAGAAAAACAGAACATACCAACTGGAAATAAAACTAATTTTTCCACACTACCACAAGCTCCATGTGAGGGCCAAGGCTCCTGCACCCTTTGGAGCAGCACCCCTTGGATTTGAGCAGACCCACCAGAGGGCAGCGGCTGGCCCGGAGCAGGCCCGCGCTGTCCCAGGGAGATGTGTTGCCCATCCCGCCCATCGCTCACTGATGATCACTTTAGCTAAGGTCATTCCAAGAGTTTCAACATCCCGGGACACTGAAGCGCTTCTGGCATGCTAATGACACTCTGAAAAACAAACAGCAAGGGAGGCACTCGGTGGCAACCAAACCCGTGAGTGCCCCTCAGTAAACGGGGCAGATCCACTGGTATTTTTGGGGGATGGCCAGCATGGACGTTCTACTGTGTGACTGCTGTGGATCATGCACAGTTTTGGTCTGCCCCTCTGGGCAGTCTTGGAAAACACAGAGAAAGAAATATGAGTTAGCTATCAATGAGATTTTCAATGAGAGAAAAAGGAGGCAGCAAACCAGGAAGACTCAAACTCTGGAAAACAACACATCTGTTTGAAATAGAGAAGTGCAACGGCACAGGTTATAAATGCTGAAAGATCCTGAGTTCACTAAAGACGAAACACAATGAAGACTTTACTATGTGTAAAGATGTGACCTCTGGCTTAGAAAAAACATCAACTGCTGGCAGCTGAGAAGTATCTCTGTTTAATCGATTCTGTGTACATCAGGCAGCAGACATTTAATATATATTAGCATGTATTTACTCTTTAGACTGAGCATCTGCTCTCAGTCGCCTGCTGAAGATAAAAGACAGGGCTCAACCAGCTTGGAGTCAGTCCTGGGATGGTTGTTCATGTTCTTACTTAGAACAGATTTACCTGGAAAAAGCTGCCCAAGTATCCCAAAGTGTTCTGAACACACCCAGGTGCTCAGAGAACATGCGGGCAATGATTATCGGCCTTCAAGACACACAAGATAAATTACAGATAAATTAATGCCACATTACAGGGTTAGACTTAGGGGACCTACAGAGTACTACATTGAGCTGCTTGCTTTGTAGCAGCCTAAAAATAGTGCAGGAACATGCAGCTACAAGTCCCTCACCTTCAGCAGCATCACCGGGCTCCACTGCTCACCTCAGCACATTCTGGGCACATGCACAGACAGGATCCACTGTAATTCTCATTTTAGCAGCTGGAACCTATGCTCTGCTGACCTTTCATACCACCAACACGAGGGCTAAAGTGACCCATTAAGAAAGCAGTGAGTCTTTGCTAATGATCCCAGTCTTCAGTGAAACAACAAAAAAAAAGTCAAAGAAAAACTTGGAAATTTACTCCACAGGTACTCCCATTCAGAGTATGCAGCTTAATGGTACTTCCACACTGACTTTTACCATGTGGACTTTTTGCTTTTAGAAAGCCTTTAAGCTGCTGCCTCTTCGCAGTGGGGAATTATTCTGTAGTAGTATTCGGCAATAATTACATTCCCACCTTACAGAACAGAATAAAGCATGTGAAAGGAAGCAGTTTCAGAGACATTTCAGGTTCTCACATTGCACAAGGTGTACAACAGTCACACAATATAGAGAGTTGTAATTTCAGGTTTACATCCTTTCGAGATGATTAATAAGTAATTCAAAAAGATGATATTTTTGTTATTATCTGTACTAATGCCTATATACCTAGTATTTTCAATTTCTCAATGAATTCAGAAACTTAATAGCATGATTGTTAACTTTAAATCCTTTAGATAGCTTTTGAATGTCTCTTTCTCTAAAGAACCTTTATCCATGTAGGTAACAGAACTATCCTTACTCTACTATAAAAGGCAGAAATTGTTGCAATAGCAGATATTCTGTCCAAAGCATCCTGGAACAGCACTGCAGTTAAAGCAACTATCACTCAGAGAAAGGTTCCATGTCAAAAGCAGGTGACATATTTTTGGGAGTTTTTTGGTCAGCAGTAAGAAAGGAAAAACAGTTTTGCACATAAAACATAAAACCCATAGAGAGGGCATCATTTTTCTACAAATACAGAATCACTGCAGGTCAGCACAGTGAGCAAGTGGAACCAGGCCATGAATCAGACACACTTTGTCAGTTTACGCTTCTGCAGAAAAAAAATATCCACATTCTATTTCTTTTGATAGAAAGTAGATTTAGGAGGAAGCAGGATGTGCAAACCGTGGTTTTGCTGAGAGATGCAGGGGACATCTCTAATACAGACTTGAAAGAACTATTTTAGAAGTAAGACCATAAATTCTGCTTATAACCACGGCTTTGTTTATGGTGGGATTTTGTTTATTTAAGCAACTATATTGTTATGCCTAGAACTCTGCTGGAAGTTTTAAGGAGAGTGAAATATTGGTGCATGGTCTATTTAATAGTCAGCACCAACTGTCCTGGTAAGTAGCTGGTCTGTTCTCCATCCTTTCCTCTAGACTTTTTTATTCTTCCCCTGCTTCACTTGGCTCACAAATTCCCAGCCAATGTTCAGCTGAAGAACCTGCACTGGAACACTCAGCTGGAGTTTCCTTTCCCAACACTGAGGAAGTTGCCAGAAAAATGTATCTACAGCTACAAACACATCAGAGGGCAAAAGGAATGGTTTTAAAACCATTCTGCACAGAACTACTGAACACAGACCTAGAACTGACAAGCAATTGACCTCCAACTCATCATCAGTGTATTTTATGTACAGATACAGATATAAATTCTCACACATGAAAGAGAAGCCACATTTAGGAAAACTGACACAGTGAATAATCTCAACAGTTCATTGAACAAAGGATTACTGTCAAATCCATAGAATGATTTGATAATATAATCACAGAATGGTTGGGGTTGGAAGGGACCTTAGAGATGATCTTGTTCCAACCCCTGCCATGGGCAGGGACACCTTCCACTGGACCAGGTTGCCCAGAGCTCCATCCAACCTGGCCCTGAACACGTCATGTTGAGAGTAACTAGCTTCATATTAAATACATTTTTAGAATATCTAACCTAAATTCAAATTAAAAATGCAGTTGCATGCTTGAAGAAGAGCATCCTTTGCAGGTTATTCTTTCTGTTTTGACATTAGAGGAAGCATTCTTCTTAGTCTAATCTCTTTATTTATTCATACAGAAGGGGTTTTATTCCAGGAATATAGATTTCTATTTGTTTAAAAACAAACAAAACCCATTTCTTTTTGCAGTTCAACACAGATTCTTTTCTTCAATTCAACTTCTGAATTTCTTTTTCATCGAATTCATACAAAAAAATACTCTCTGTAAGAGCATTATAGATCAAGAGTACTTCATGAATGTATTCATATTTCATGCTAATTAGTCTTTGTACACAATCCCTCTCGCTGCTGTGCCGAGCCCATGTGTCTCTGTCCTCAGCTCCTCGTTAAATGTGCCGGGCTTTATTTGAGCACTGCATCACCGAGACTCGAACAGCTCGGAACGCAGAGCTGCCTCCTCCCTGCTGCATTTTATCCAGCTGATACACACAAAAGCTCCAGCTCCCTGGGAAAACGAGGCATGGAGGAGGTACAGAAGGCATCAACTACTACCAGAGTTACCACGCAGCAGGCTGGAATTGCAGGCTTCTGGAATATGTGGGTAAAGAACATTTGTCTGTGTGTCACCAGCCGTGATTCTTACACTTCTCTAACGGGAACCTCCAAGACCTAAAATGTAGGAAAACACCCACTGCACCAATTTCCTTTGTAGGAAAAACCCAGTGCCTCTGAGGGGTCACCTTCCCTTGGCTTTTTTTTATAGTTACAACTGCTCTTCCATCTTTCCTCTTGAAGATTTTCATTTTCAAATTCTGAGAGCTCAGGTATAACAAATTAATACATGAATTCTGTAAGTAACCACCTAAAATATAAGACATTATAAATGAGACAGCTCAGTCACAACATTGTTCTAAATACACAGAAGAGCCCTTTCAAGACAATACATGTCTGTCCTCACTCCAATTCCATTTCAACTCTCTAAATTCTACTGCTGAAGTTTTCTGACAAAATTACTAATTGAAACTTGCAGAAAATCTGAGCAGCAGGGGGCTTTGTTACTAATATCTTTCAGAAGTTTTTCAGTGCCAGAGATTTCTTAATGAAAAGATGCCCTTGCAGCAGGCACACACACGAGACCCTCTCCACTCTCAGTTTGCCACGTGGCACCCAAAAGGCAGGTGGATAATCAGTTTGTACCCGCAGAACTGCTCCAGTCACTCAGTAACCAGCAGGAGTTCTCATTCCAGATCCTTGCTTCTCTCCAGTAGGGAACACCAACCTGTGCTAGTGATGATCCAGAAGGGTTAAGCACTACCAATAAACTAAACCTGAGGGAATGGCCTCCCCATTAGAGCACCTGAGCTGGAACCAGCACAGACAGAACGCTGACTCTGAAAACAAACTCCATTTCTACAGGAATTGTGTGGGATACATTATGCTGTGCCTCCAAGCAATCCATGAATAATGACAGCAGCTTTCAAATAGCCCAGACCTCAAACTATTTCCCACCTGTCCCTTAATCTGAACGTAACTGAATTCGCATACAGACCGTTGGTATTTGATTTTCTGAAGGTGCAATTCTTGCGGTTCTTTATGTACTGCTGACTAAGAGAACGTCCAAACTTCTCTACCAGAACCCTCTCATGGAACAACAATGCTCTGAAAAAATACTAACTCTGCTGCACAAGTAAAGAAAGCAAGTTCCAGGAATGACAAATTGGAGATAGGAAAATCCATCTGATTTTCCATCTGAATATCCATCATCTATCTGATCCATCCCTCTTTGTTTTTCCCCCTTCTGAATCTACCACAAAGCTTTTAAAAGCAGAGTCCTAAGAGACACAATCAAAATGTTCCACAGCCTGAGACCTGCAGTGAAATTCCTGCCTCTGTCCAACCCTATGGCAGGAGCATTCTGAAAGCGTTATTTATGTAAGATTTTACAGGAGAAGACAACAATAAATGAAAACAGCACAACTGAGACTGAACCTAACTTCTGAGAAAGTCTAAATAGATTTTTTTTTTTTAATCTGGGATATTCTTCATTCACTGCCACATGATGAAAACAACTACAGCTAGTAGGTCACACCAACAGGACATGTTCCACATAGTATTTTTTTCAAAATAAATTGTTTTCTTAATGACTCCCCATTACAACCTACCTTTGACATACAAATTAAGTTACTGAAAGGTGTGTTAAAATGCTATTTGAAATAAAATATTAAGAACTAATATTTACAATCTTTACCTCCTAACTGGAACTTGTTCTTTTAGACCCTTCAGAACACTACTCTCCTATCAGTCCTTTTGTCCTATGATGAATGAAATGGGTCCTGATGTCTTGAAGTAAGACTTGGGACTCTAAAATAACTCTAAGATCATTTAAGAATTAAGAAAATTATACAAAATATATAAAAATAGAGAGACATACATAAATCTAAGATAGATGGTAGTGATTTCAGGCAGCAGATTATTTAAACCATGCAAAGGTTTTGTCACCTCTGAGTTTGACAGTTTACCTATTGGATAAATCCAGTGGAGAAGAAAAGGAAAGAGTGAAAGATGGCAAACTAATAACTCACTCCTCCTTTATGGTACTTGAATTTATTCTGTTGCTGAAAAACAACAATTTCAAATACATTCAAAGATGAAAACAAACCAATCTGCTGCACTTCAGTGCGAAACAGATATGAAGACTGATGACCCGCGTGTGCGACCCGAGGAAATGCAATTCCCCTGCCACCCAGCACCGGGTGACCCCACCCTGCCGAGCTGACCCTCCTCTGGTTTGGATTCCCACCCTTCTGCAAAGGACAGGCAGAGGAGGGAAAGGAACCAAACACACGCAGCCTGAATAATCAGCAGAACAAGGGAGCCACCTGCAGTTTGCAATCCAGAAGCAAATTCACGATGAGTTCAGAGATTTTTCTTCCTTTTTATGTTGATAAAGCAGTGCAGGGAGCTGAACTGGTGCGACATATCTGTGCTTAACACCAGAGATTTCTGTATTAAACTGGGTCTTGCTGTCTCACACCTACAAACACAGATGTGTTCAAGGAAATTTGGCCAAAGCTGAATCCATTGAAAGCTTGCAAATGTGAAGTTCTCTGATGAATTAGATCCATGCTTCTCAGCACACCAAATTCAAAGCCATTTTTACAAGTACTAATTGCTGCCCCTTGTATTTACAAGTACCAAATGCAAGTGAATGCAAACAGTTTTCCCTCAAGTTAATGGTGCACTGACCTATTATATACATTATACATATAAAAATCAAAACCTGAAACTTTCGTTCCTGTTCTGTTCAATTACAGCTTACGTAGAAGTTCGTATTTCCTCTTGTCCCTTCCCACTCAAATTCCCATCGTGAAAAATACAACTCAGCTACTAAGACTTTCAGTTTTGAAAACATACGAAAATGATTGTTGAATTGTATTTTAAAAGTCTGGTTGTAAAGCAACAGAACCCTGATCAAGAAGTTTTCCCTTGAGGCAAGTTGGATGGATAATGAATTCTGTATTGGAACAATCCCAGTAGTTACAGACTATTATGTACTAATTACTACCTTTACAGATCTACTGTACACATAATTAATTTCTTCAGAGCACTACTATCATTCTTGACTGGCAAAATACACAACCTAAATTACAAGAGCCAGAAATTAACATGATCCTTTAGGGAGAAGGCATTAACTTGCTTTGCAGTGTGTTGCAATTAGACAATCAATCAAAGAGTGAGGAGTGATTTTGATAGCAGCGGGGCCAGTACTGAGCATTGTCCCAGCCCTGCCGAGTTACCTGAGGCCCGGGCAGGGGCTGTGCCACAACCTTTCTGCAGAGCCACGGCACTGCAGCCCTCACAACTGCCAGCAGACACTCCAGCATACAACTCTACACGGCTTTAACATCCCATAAACGAAATACCAACACAGGAGGCTCTTTGACACCACACTCCACAAAGCACTGAAGACTCGACAGTGCTGCTGGTGCTCTCCCTTCCACTGGCGGCCAGAGAGAAAACTTTGTATCAGTTAAGGGACAAAAGCAAAGTTTGGTACAAGAGTGATCGACATAACATGACCTGCTTACGTGATTTCAAAGATTTAAGTAGGTTCTCGACAAGAACACTAACACTTTAAACTGCTAATTTCAGTTGTTAGGGGTTTTAGGACATTCTACAGAATTAAATCATACACAACGCCAACTCCACCAAAAAGCAGTAGCCCAGGTTTCCTGAGGTGTATAACCACACTGGATTAATAATTAATACACTAATCAAAAATTACTGTTCAATTTCATGACAATATTCCCTCCAAAAGCACCACTTCCCTTCAGCTCTGGCTGCATTCCTCCAAAACAGCACTCAAACAGCAAGGCAGCCACAGTTTAGTGATATGCAACATTAAGTCATTTTTGGAGTATCCTAAAACAAAACTATGTTAAATGAGAAAAATTCACCAAGCTATCTTCTCATTGTGCCAAACAATCATGAATAGAATTCAGAGCTTTAATCAAATTTCAGTGCTGCAGCTTACATGGAATCACAATTTTTAATAAATGTGCATACTACCATTTCTTTTACTTCAGTTACTATTCCCACTGGCATTCCAAAATTTCACAGAATGCAAGGCAGTAAACACTAACTCATCACAACTGCTTTCGGCAATTGTCAGTTTGCTTCCACTCATCAATTTGTTTGTTTTACGTGCTGACTGTGCTCTTGAGAGAGCATCACACGCATCTCTATTGGGCTTTTTATCACTCTCCTATAACGTCCTAGGAGACCACCTCACGAAATGGGACTAAAGCAGAAGGGAAATCTGATCCCAGCTGATGCTTGAAGTAAGTATCAGGGCATTACTGAGCTGCTTGTGACTCTTAAGGCAAAAAGGGAGGAAGAATGGTGAACACCATTCCGTGTTTCCCTTTGCAGATGGCAGCTGCAGGAACAAAGCTGCTTCTGGAATGCAGCTCTTTGGGTCTGTGCTGCAACTAAATGCTCAGGGAGTCTTTCTGACTTCTAGTAGGTTTTCAAGTTTAAAAAAAACCTTGACCTGAAACACAGACAACTCTTTCTGCAGGAGTCAGCCAAGTATGATCTTCATACTCTGAGTACTATGCAGCAGCATTTTTAATGTGCATCCTTTGCTATGGCATCTTATTTTCTACAATCATTAAATGAGAACTACACAAGGAAGAACAGGAAAGATATCTGCAAGGCACCACTACACTCCTCACTACCTGAGGAGCTCCTGTTGTTCCTAGTTTTAGAACTGTGCAACTATGTCAACAAGAATTCCTTCTCACAGGAAACTGTCAGCTATGTCAAAATTTCAAGAGGGTTTTTTCAGCATTTTTAATGAAGAAGCTTTTCAGGAATTCAGAAACATTTCTTCAGATTTCTGATGAAAGAATTCAGCTCAAGGCAGAAGCTTGTCTTTTTCATTAAGAAGCGGCTCACGGCATTGTGTCATCGGCTGCTGGGCATTCCTTCCCTTAAAGGTCTTCCTGTCACACTCCAAGTGACCAACTCCACATCATTTCACCCTCACTGCAGCACTAGAAACAAGAATCAATCCAACTTGGGCATGCAAAAGATTGTTAAATTACTGCAAAGGATGCTTTTGTATTACTGCATGGAATATCTGAACATTTAGACCGGGAAGTGGTTCTGAGGTGTGCTGGTAAAGGAGAATTCTAATTGTTTAAATTCAGTGACTACTCAAAGGAGTATGAGCTACAAGTGGAGTGTGTATCTATCTTACCAGAAACATGGGGCCATGACCAACTCTTTGAAGAGGTTTCAAAAGAATACAAAAAACCACATTCAGAAATAACTCAATGAAACTACTCAAGAATCAGTTCAATGAAGTTACAGTCCTCTGAGAGCCCTTCCTGAGTTAACCTTTCAAACACTGCATTAGTAAAAACTGCTATTCTTATTCCTGAAATTCTCAGCTAGGAATGATAATGCAAATAAACGTGATTTTAGGATCAGAATTTAAATTTAATTATAATTTCATCAGAAGAAAACTCACATCTGTCTGCAACATACAGTGCACTTTTAAATGTTATTATTGCAAAAAGGTTCCTCCCCTCATGCTGTAAAGTGAAGGAGTGATTCTTGTAATAGACTGTTATGTTTAATATATGTTTTAAATCATCTTCCTGCTATAAAACCATCATATGAATTCCATGGTATTGCACAAAGCATAAAAGAAACTGCCATTGCACAGTTTTAAACTTAATAAAAGCACAATAAAGAGTAAAGTAAGAATGTACCTTTCATTTGGGTTCCAAAGGTAAGTGCCAATTTTGCAAACAGCTCCGGGTCTTCAAATTTATCTTCTTCAGCTTTTACCCAAAAGCTGTTTTCTCCTATTTCTTGAGGTTCAATCTGAAAGAAAAACAGCATCTCCAAGGTCAATAAGCCGTGTTTCCAAGAGCTGAGATAACGCAAATGCTGGAGAAGTTGTGTGCAGCCGCGCTCTGGGACGCTCCCCTCCGCTGCCCCTGCACAGACCCCGCGGGCCCAGCTGCCTCCGGCCACTGATGGCCTTCACTGCACCCCTCCCATTCCGCAGGCTTCCCACACACGCCTGGCAGCAGCAGCTGCGTTTGAACGTGTTTTAGCTCTCCCTTGATGACTTTCTGGAGAGTCCCCAAACTCTTCGGCACTGATATGCACCTGAGAACCGCATGGAACACCTCACCAGGCCAGCTGGCCACGGGGGCCTTGCAGGGACTCACTGCAAGTCTCTACTGGCTATATTAAGAGAAGAAAATGCTCTGCAATATAGAAGCTGAAAGACAGCTTGACTCGCAGAACTGCTACTCTGTTTTCAAAACATATTCCTCTAACAGCTTTGAACACATCATTAATGATTGGTTTAAAGTTTGTTTAAATGCCGAGTAATTTCCAGGGGCTGTTTAACGCCACGATGATATGCAGGGGACTCAGCAATACTGCATTTGTCAGCCTCGCTCCAATTTCCCTGCAATACCCTGGTCCTCCACCTTTCAGCACTGCTTTACCACCAGCTCCAGGGAAGACATTTTAAAAAACTACCTTAATCCAACACTAATGGGGAAGACAGTTACAGCAAAAGGGACTAAATTAAACAGTAAGAATTTTATTCCTCAAATGATGGCTCCTTAAAAGTGATGATCAAACAGACTTTCCACTTTCTCAGTAGGCAGGAGATCTCTGGCACCATTCCCAGAGCACTTAAGCAAAGCGTCCATCTGCAGTTCCTTCCCATTGTCACAGCCAGTGTTCACAGAGACACTTTATAAATTATTCCTACAAACTCCCCAATGGAACTGATCACAATGAAATTGGCTGCAATTACCGATATGTATTGTAAAATAAAAGCCTGTTTTCTCTATGTTTACAGGACAGCAGTCTATGTCTCACGGTTACAAAACTCTTGCAATGCGTGCTGAGCCAGTCTTTTCTCCCCAAGATACAGTTAATTCCTCCTCCCACAATAAAGAAGGAAAGTTATCACTTTTGCTTATATACAGATTATTTTATAAGACAGAAAAAGTAAAGATTTTCAAACTGATTTTAAAATGTATTTAAATCAATACATTAAAAACATGGTTGGCTGTTTTCAATATCCTTCTAGTTAAATATATTGAAAGCCTGTTTTTAAACTACCACTACTAGATACACTTCCAGATTATTTTAGCACATCTCCAAATATTTTGAGATCATTTGAAATCATTGAAGCTTTAAGTCTTCTGCCAAAAGAAACTATAAATTGGCACACCATGCATTTCCACACAGGTTCTCTCTCAACCTTCTGGGTTCCTCTTCCAAAATTTGTGGCATTATTCTGCTGTTTTGTTACTTCAAGGAGAGAGCCATTTCACTACTTAACACTTCAGAATTTAGAGGAACCCAAAATCTAAACCTCTTTCTTTCAGAAAGACAATTATCACTTATTCAAAATATCAGAGGGCAGTCTGGCTCCTCTTCCAACAGCACACTTGTGTCATCATTAGCTCTTGAAAGGTTTCGCCTGAAGTGGTGATGGTATTTATTCAGAAATTATATAAAGCAACTCCAGCATCCCACAGCACCCAGCTCCATCTGGGAGAACAAGGTAACACCCGACTCTACAGAATAAAGTTGTGTGTCTAAATTCATTTAAATAACCAGCTGTGAAACATGCAGAAGTCCTCCTTTCATTTGCCTTGATGATTTGGTGATCTGGGTACTTTTTCCTACACCAAACATCAATATATCTGTCACGTTTCATACCACTAAAAACTGCCAACCACAACTTTGGAATGAAATGATTTAGTCTTGATACTAGATGCAATCATCTAATACTCCACATTTATTTTCTTGATACAGAAGGAGCAGTGGCTGCACTGATCAAAAAGGGCTTTTAAAGCAACACACCCCAGCAGAGACCTGGATGTTCACATAACTTCTCCTGTTAGAGAGTCACGGATATACTGAGAGGTAAACAATAACTAGTGACTGCTTTAAGGGTTCACTTGCAAATCAGATTGTGCTTGCACTTTACTGCTCCAGTAATGTTTAGATTTTAAGATGGTTTTAAAAATGAGATGTCATTAAATACAACTATGTTAAGACACTGGATGCTCATGGTGCCCAAACCTTTCCCTTGAGCAGTCCCATGGCTCCTCCCAGTGGCCACAGCCCTGCTCCAGCACATCACTAATTGCAACCAACCAATAAAGATCTCGGTTAAGTAATCAACAACTAACATCAGGCCTGATATCAGCACTCTCTGAGCTTACAACTACATTAACATCGTGAACTTAAAAAGCTTAAGTTGGTTTGTTTGGCTAGGTATGTATGAAATCTGCTTTAAAACAAAGAGAGATAAATATTTATTTATACACAACTCAATGTGAAGCTGCACTTCATGCTCACTGCACCTGATGCAACGGATTGGAAGCAAGGTGGCTTCCCGGGATACTTGGTGCAACAAGTTCTGTCTGAATTATTAAAATATGAATATAGATCTAATATCGATACCCAACTGAGACGGCCAAAAACTCTCTAACCATTTAAAGTTAGAAAGGGTATGTTTTATTACGACGCCGAGCAGCGCATGGGTTAATTCCCTAATGCGCACTGCAAAGATCACAGGTGATTACAAGCCTTTTATTTACCAAAGTGTTGAATACACAAAATACAAATGCATATTCACACTCTTGTCACCGCCTCTTCTCCGCTTCCTATGCTAATTGGCAAAAAGGCTATTAAGCATGCGTAGTTTGTTTTCTGAAATGAGTCGGTGGTCTATTTTGGGAGGGGTCATTTAAAATGAGGAAGTAAAAGTAGTCTTCTTCAGTCTGACCTTTCTACATTTTGGATGTATACGTGACTTGGTAGAGCTTATAGTTTCCTGGTGTTCAATGTGTTTTTCAAGCACGGGAAATCTGCAGTCTGTTCAATCACCTTCTGTTTCTTCTTATACAAATACAAAGTTGACAACCAGTGATTTACCAGATTCGGCATATCTTATCTAAGATCCACCTTTTGTTACCTACAAGCAAAGCTTTATCTACTTTAGCTAACTCAGCAATCATTTAATTTAATTAAAATTCTTAACTTTTAAAATTAATGTCTCATGCCAAGATATAAGTGCCATCCCAGTGCACAGTACCAAGTGTATCTGTGAGGTGAAGGAGGGGAAGGAACATCAGCTCCACAACACTCATCATACCTTTGACCAGTTGATTCTCTTCATCGAGACTTCCAGCTTATACTTCTTCTTCTCCTTCATCCCGTGCGGCAATGCTGGGATCACCGGGAAGGGAGCGAAGGGAACCCCTCCGAGAGGGGGCGGCAGCGGGGGCCCCCCAAAAGGCGGCGGGGGAGGGACTGCTCCTCCGGGCAGAGGAGGAGGGGGAGGCGGCCCTGCTGCCCCGGGCAGAGGAGGAGGAGGAGGAGGCCCGGCTGCCCCGGGCAGAGGAGGCGGCGGGGGCACACCGGGGAGCGGCGG